>FWCC01000186.1:0-45561 GCA_900169235.1 Zarea fungicola
CCAGACCATTCCGATCACTGGTGAGGATACCGCCTAATGGGGTGGCCTTGGGCGTCATGCTTAAGTTACTATGTGATTTGCCTGCAAAGGTGTAGGCTCTGCCCCATCCGACCCCCTTCATCAGTCGATAATCACACCCCACGCAACATTAAAGCAGTGAGATGGTCGACGGACCGCGGGGACCATGATGTGTATCAGACGGGAATCAGCGCTGCCCTCAAATCAAATCACGTTGGGAAAAATACGTAAACGATTCGGTATACTGTTTGGCACGTTTAAAATAATTCCCTTAGCAACTTAACTGTCCTTCATCCGTCGCCGTCGTTATAGCAGCACTGAGAGATATATCCTAGACATTCTGTATAGTTAGAGTGGGACTGTTGTATGCGTAGTCGTATGAACACGGGCTATTCTTTCTGAAGCAACACATCAACACATCAATAACCTTCTGTGGGTTTAAATTGGGCAGACTCGGGGCGACGGAGTAGAACTTATTCGTTTTTACACCAGGGCCCGGGAAGGGCTGATGCTAGTTGTCAGTTGGGCTCTGTGGCGTTCTCAAAAACGATGCGGACCAGCTGTGCAGTTTTGCGCAGTTAGCCAAGGCAACCTACAAGGCGTTCAGCAAGCAAATAGTGACTGCGCTGAGAGCAGCCGCGGCAGGAAATCCATCACTACCACGGCACTGATCTCACTATGCGACGGGTGTACCTCGTGACCAGTATCTTTGGCACCAGGCGACGCTTTACTGGTCAGAAATATAATGTAGTCCCTCGCCTGATTGAAGTTTGAGCTGCACACCTGAGCTGCTCCATTCGCTGTGCACTGCTGTCGCAATATGCTGGCCATCACCAGGTTTCCTCGCCGACAGACTAAAAACAATCGCCTAGAGGCCTAGCTCGGTTGACTTTATGGGCCGAAGCAACTCACAAATCTCTACCCGTTATCAGACATGACGTCTCCAGCCGCTCTCAATGATTGTCCGGAGAACTTGGCCGCGTCCTCATCTCAGAGACTGATCCCACCACCACTGCCTACGCGGCCTTATCAACCGAAAAATGACTACTGGCTAAAGTCGTCCACAAGCGAACTCGATCTACAGCAGCCTGACAGCCACATTGACAGCGTCAGAGGGACCAACCCGGGTACATGGTCACATCTCAGCCCTGCTCTGCCCTCATCTGGCCGTCGTCTTGCAGAGCTTGCTGCTGTGCGAGTGTCAGAGAGTGACTCCGACACGCCACGGCTTGATTTAGGCGTGGGTAGTAGCAGTAGGGCAATAGACCAGTTCGTCCCAACACAAACGCTGAGACCGCTGCCGGCCATTTCCAAAGACCAATATAACATGCTCCACCAACTGGGAAGCAATGAGCCAACCATTCTCGACCTTGAACCGCTTGAAATCGCGCGTCAGCTGACCATCCGAAAGATGAAGTTATTTTGCTCCATCTTGCCCGAAGAGCTGCTATCGTCGCAGTGGATGAGAAATGAAGGTTCACACGCACCAAATATTAAAGAAATGGCTCGTTTCTCCAATTCTATAGACAACCTTGTGTTTCAGACGATATTGCAGCACACGGATATCAACAAGAGCGCAGCTTTTATCGAGCAGTGGATCAAGATCGCACATTATTGTCTTGAGCTTCATAACTACGATGGACACATGGACATTGTCTGTAGCCTTGGTAGGAGTATTACCCGGAGGCGTAAAACGTGGGGTGTCCTCCCACGTAATAGTAGACAGCTACTACGTCAAATGCAGGAGATTGTTGACCCAGCAGAAAACAGCAAGGTGCGGCGAGCCCGCCTAGGCAAGCTTCGCCCGCCTTGCCTTCCCTTCTTGGGTATGTACTTGGCAGATTTGAGGCTTATTGACGCGGACAACCCCTCAAAAAAGCAAGAATCGCTCAGCGGCTCGGACACTTTCAACGTAAATGGAATCAACATTATCAACTTTGATAAGCACACGGGCACAGCAAAGATCGTTGGAGAGATACAGCGCTTCCAGAAACCCTACGACCTAACTGAAGTGACTGAGATACAGGATTGGCTTTCCGCAGAAATTAGGCGGTGCGACGGCGCTATAGACACAATGGCAGCGGCCAACGGATCTTCTGAGGAAGTGAACAAGGTCGAGGTAGCCGCAAACTTTAATCGTGGCGTATATAACTCGGTAGATGAAGACAGTGGCATCGGGAGCGGCTTGTCAACCGCTTCTGTTCAGTCATCAATTTCATCTCCCGCTGACTTGGTGTCTCTTGCGACCCCAGAGTGGGCTAGGCTACTTCTAAACGACGAGGGGCTGGGGCGCTTGTACCCAATTGCCATTTCTAAAGTCGGTCCCAGTCGATTCCCGAGAAATCTCGCGCGCTTCCTGAAGAACTATAGCCGAAATCTCGAAGCCGAAGCGTCTAACGAAGTACAAATACGGGCGGTGCATTTTGCCCGTCATTCAGCCAACCGCGCCGCTGTGGAAGTCACGAAAGCATTGATGTCGGACCATGATGCAGCCACAAAATGGAAATTTGCACTGGATTTGACACTACTTGGACAAATAGATCAGTGGCTGGAGCTGCAAGACACCGTAGGGAAGAACGACGATGCCAACTGCATGGCTGAGGCGGAGCATGACGATGAAAGACTCCCCGGCAACATGCAAACAAGCCCAGAGCATGCTGATGATGATGAGCCGCGGTTTCAGAATTTCGAGGAAGTAAAGGAATTCATGATATCGGCAGGTGCATTCACCACTTTACGACAGGAACTCCAGAGCTGGCTCAAGGTTGGTGAAATGGAGGTGGAAGTTGAAGAAGCTGAATATTCATCAGAAGGAAACTCAATTGACGGACTTGAAAGGGCGATCGACATGGCGCGAATGGAAGAACTCGCTGAACCTAGTGAAGCAGTCATACACAGTGGGCAGAGTGAGGAAAGAACAACTATTACAATACACATGACCCCACACGAAATCTCAATATCAACGGATATTACATCAATCACGCCCAAGATTCTAAGTTTCACAATGTCGCAATCATCAATCAGAATTTCCATAGTGGTGCCGGGAAGATGGTTGTCGGTGTTGTGGCTGCGGCTTGAGGCTTCACTATCTCCTCCGATGGACGGCTATGAACGACTATTTTACACCTGTGTAAGCCTTTCTTTTTGACTAATAAAACCATAAATAGCCAACTTACAATCTACATAGAGCTGCGGCGATCTTACATACTTTGACGTAAGAGAGATATCAGCCGGTGGCATTGAGCGAATTAAACAGAGACTCCGGGTCTCGGCAGTTTTGACCGGTGATTTCCAGCATCATCAGAGCATTTCTTCAGATGGAATTCTGCCCTTACCAACACCAGTACACACCAGGCCAGGAAACTCGGCAGACGCCGGGTTGTACCAGTCGGTTCTGTCAGCAGCCGCCTGGCCCTCATCCACAGAAGCGCATGGGGACGCCCAGAACGGATCGACTACAGCCTTGATCCAAAACACAGACCCTCAATTTCTCCTGCTATGTATCGCCGTCAAGGATTCTGCAATATTGGCTCATGTTGAGGTAGGCTCTTTAACAAATGATGAGTTTCTATTCCGGGAAATTCGCAAGGTGTACAATAAGGCCACGGAGGATCATGCTTGGAACCTTTCCATGATGCTTCCTAAACGTTTACGAAATGTTCTATCCAATGCCTCGCATTCCTTCTCACGAATGGTTGTCGCCTCACCCTTCTCTTCCATCCGTCTCCACAGGGTTGCCTCTGGAGACTTTGTCCGCGTACATATCAGCCTGTATGAAGTTTTGGCAAAAGCTAACAATTATATCAAGTTCCATCTTGTCCCCATCAGAGACACGGCCCGCCCCGCATGGTTCAAGTGTCCCGAATTTCCTCCCGAGTCCGAAGTTGCTGCGCGTAGATACCTCTACGAGCCGGTGCCTATAGGTGTAGATATTGTTAACATCCCGCTCGCCCATCTGCTAAAGCCAGGGGAGCATCATAGCCGATTCTGGCTGTCCATGCTGCCTAAGAAACTCAGTGAAGAGCTACACCGTCCCGCAGGATGCAATCAACCCGTCATTGGGTGGGGCATACGTGTGAACGAGAGGTTGAATTGGTCTGTCGCTTTGATTGGTTTGCTTTTTATGCTTGTCTTGATAAGCATTGTGGTTATTATATATTCTGCAGCGACAAGTGATAATTCTGCTGCATTTGGGCTTGGAGCATATTTGGTGACATTGCTGACGGTCTACGTTACTTAGCAATATTTCGCGTGGATAGAGGATACGTAAGTATCTATTGACTAGCAGATGGACATGGTATAGTAGAGGCCAGCCTTGACAAAATAAGAATCTAATGAACGATATAGTGGGCAGGAGCTATGTTTCGCATTGATCTAAACTCTGCATGTCGCGCTTACACTCTTTGTATTTGTACAGTGACGATAGAATATTGGGTCTCGCCAATAATGTTAGACAACTTTGGTCGCTGCATTCCCATTTCTGGAGAGAATCATCGAATGTCTGGCGATTTGCGTAGGGATGTGATATTCTGGGTAGAAAAACGATACAAAAGAGCGTAAAGGTCATACGCTTACCTTGCCTGCATACTGCCTCCTCCGTCCTCCAAAGAGATCATGCCTCTTGTCCCAAAGTGCTTAGTAGCGTTTATCTTTGAGTATTTCCCGGCAGTTTGGACTCTTACTTTCTACGCAGCTTTTGCCATTCACTATAGAAGAGTGAGGCTCAGGACAAACTAACGCCAGGTACGTAATTTATGGGATAATTGTAGCCTAATTAAGCTAGACCCGCATCGCGGGCGGTGCATTGGCTGAGGGATTTGGGTTTGGACCGAGTAAAGCGCCGACGATACTACCACACCACTGATGCGTTTCAGGTAAGCATGTCTGCGGGGAAGTGTTCTAGTCCCGTCGATCACACCGACGATGCGAAAGTCAGATTTGTTCTTGCTTATAGAGTGGAGAATGCAATATGACAGGCTTCACGAGAAACTGATTGTTCTCTCTTTGTTGAGCTCCCCAGTTCCTCTCTAGCCAGAGAACAGCCCTCTTTCCCTGGATTCTTATGCAGGAGCATACATACCGTGAAGGACACAGTAGCATTCGGCACTGACAGCTCAGTCAACTTTGACTTGTTGCCTAGGTTGTCTTGATTATAACTGTATTGTGTAACTATCTGGGAGATGCAACAGCTACCAATTTCGAGGTTCTTCTCGACTGGCATAGCCTAGTACTTGGTCAATGAGAGTGTATTCAGTTGCTGTTAAAGAATAACACAAGACGGGACTGTGAGACTGCTACTCAATTACATAATCCAGGCCTAGTCCATTTCGGTCAAATATAATTCTGCCTAATCTAATTCAGCCGAATCTACTCGTAAATTCCGCCTAATATATTTCGGCCTAATCCCACATGCACCTCGCACGCGGCAGAGTACCATTGCCGCTAAACAATGACATGCAGCACACAGCTTCTGCTCGTGCAATCTTGATATTCATTGCTCCAACGTAATTCTGTTACATTTTCCATTTCGTTAGTGATGAGCATTGACTGCGATTCAATCCGGAGAAGCACCGAGTGGCTCGCGTTGTTCCAGAGCAGCGAATGTTTCCTGGAGTAAGAGTAGCTGGGGAATATAAATGAACATGCTCATCACATCTGATGTGTAGATAAAAGTCTAATCTCAATTCAACGCTATTTCCAATACCATTATTGTATACTGAATATGGTGAATGCTAAGCTCATCATCTCGGCGCTTGTGGCGTCCGTGTCGTCGGTCCTTGCCGCCAACAAGGCCGTCTATGCTCACTTTATGGTATACACCGTTTGGCCGAAATAGCGATAGTCCACTAATATTGTCGTAGGTTGGCATTGTAGAGAACTACACCGTCGACGATTGGAAGGCCGATATTGTCCAGGCTCAAGCTATTGGCATCGATGGCTTCGCACTAAACTGCGCTCCTCCGCGAGTGGACAGCTACACCCCGAAGCAGCTGGCCAATGCCTACGAGGCCGCAAAGCAGCTTGGCTTCCACGTCTTTGTGTCGTTTGATTTTGCTTACTGGAGCAATGGCGATACAGGTATTATCACCGATCTTTTGCGCAACTACAGCTCGCATCCCGCCCAGGCTTACTATGGCGACGGTGCCTTGGTGAGCACTTTTGTCGGTGACTCGTTCAACTGGAACGCCGTCAAGAGTGCCCTTGCTCCGCAGAAGCTCACGGCGGTTCCTATGCTCCAGGATCCCAATGCGCTGAGTACCATTACCACTGGCATCGACGGTGCGTTGTCGTGGTACGCATGGCCTACGGATGGTGGCAATAGTGTCATCAGTGGCCCAATGACTACTATTTGGGATGATCGTTACCTGAAGAACAAGGGAAACAAGATCTACATGGCTCGTAGGTATATCCGGTTGCTGCGCAATGGTCAAGTGCTGATTCGGAATCTCGTATAGCCGTGTCTCCCTGGTTCTCTACTCACTTCAACACCAAGAACTGGGTCTTTATCTGCGAGGAGCAGCCCACTATTCGCTGGGAACAGATGCTGACCATGAAACCCGAGTTGATTGAGATTCTCACATGGAACGGTATGTCTTGTCCCAAAGAATATCAAATCGCACACCAAACTAACTCTTTCCATTAGACTTTGGTGAGAGTCATTACATCAGGTTTGTTTCTCACCTCCCTTTCTAGTACGTCGTGAGTTAACCTTGTCATAGTGGCTCTGAGCCCAACCACAAAGACGATGGCTCCTCCCAGTGGGCGGCTGGCTTCCCCCACGATGCGTGGAGAGAGCTCATGAAGCCCTACATCGCCGCGTACAAGTCCGGCGCGACCACGCCCGTGGTGGACTCGGAAAAGGTGGTCTACTGGTACCGCCCGACGCCGAAAAACACGCAGTGCACCAAGGACACGCTCGGCGTCCCCACGGGCGTGAACCTCCTCGCCGACGTCGTGTTTGCCAGCACGATGCTGACGCAGCCCGCCCAGCTGACCGTCACGAGCGGCAACCAGGCGCCCGTCACCATCTCGGTCCCCGCGGGCATCCACACGTTCAACTTTACCATGGGCGTTGGCGAGCAAAAGTTTGCCGTCAGCCGCAACGGCAACAACCTCTTTGGCGGATCTGGCGGCCTGCAGATCAAGAATACATGCGATACGTACAACTACAATGCATATGTTGGTGTCTTTCCCTCTGGAGGTGGCAATACCCCGCCGCCTTCATCGAGTTCGACCGCCACCAGCAGCACAACTAGCAGTAGCAGCAGCAGCAGCAGCACACCCGTGACAACTTCTACAACGCTGGTGACTACAACTCCGCCCCAGTCCTCTTCCACAACGACAAGCTCTGCGCCTCCTTCCTCTACCCCTAGCGGTGGTAGTATGTGACCCCCCCCCCGGCTACTCTCTCTACATGTTCGTGCTGACAGTTTCGTAGATCAATGCAACGGTGGCAGCGTCGCGGATGGGCAGTCTGGTAACTACATTGGCCTGTGTCAGTTCTCCTGCGGCTATGGATACTGCCCTCCCGGACCCTGCAAATGCACCTCGTACGGTACCCCGCCGGCCGCGCCGCCGCAGTCAGGCTACGGAGGCTGCCCGCTGCCAGGTGAGGATGACAGCTACAAAGGTCTCTGCATGTTTACGTGCAGCCATGGGTACTGCCCCGGTACTGCATGTCGACGCTGCTGATTGTGAAGTCTGAGATTGGGATCAACTGCATCTGTGGCCCTTTGCCAGCGGTGGGTGCAGTCCTTGATAGAAAAGTATATACGAGGCCAATGTGCGGGATTGATCGAATGGTCGCATCAGTCTTTCCTGAATATGTATATAGTTTGAATAGTAAAAAGTTATAGAAAAGCAGAGGATCACAATACCTGCAGAGATGTGAATTTAGCCCTGCGCTGCGGCCGGTGCGACGAAGTGTGCATACGAGCTCGAGGCCATTGACGTCTACTATGGGCGAGGATGGGAGAGAAATCAATGGAAAATCCCACCTTGAAAGTCTACCGACGTTGATTTCAAATAAATTCATTATTACCAGCTTCTGTTGCCCAGTTCATCAAAGACAAGGTTTCGTCGCCGGGCTGCCCCAAAACGGTCGTTCCGGAAGCCATGCTCCGCCCGGGTGTCCACGGCCCTGTTGCCCCGCCCCCGCCGGAGTCGAGGCCCGCGAAGCCGCTTCGGAGTTGTCCAACGAGGGCAGCCCGGTGACTTGGATGCTTTCATTCAGCGAATTATTATGAAGTCTGGCTGCCGAAATGGCCCATTCTGACGTCTCGGGCCGACATCCGCGTATACAAGACGCTGGCTTTAATTAGCGGGGCGCTCGCAATTGCCCCGCGTTTGGATGTTGGCTGGATTCTATAAAAGCCGACATCGCTCCTCCCTTCATGTCCTCGTCATCAATTCCAAAATCAAGTCACCTCATTCCCATTAAACTTTTGTAATTGATCGAAATCGCGAAAGTTGCGTGCAACTAAAATGGCTCAAAGCTTTACCCTCGCCGCTGGTCCCGAGACGGACATTTGGAGAAAGCCCCCCACCACAAATGTCTTTAACGGTACGCATTTACATCAACTACCATTGGAAATGTCGCCATGCTTACAACATAGTGTAGCCCCATTCAAGACACACTCTTCAGGCCAGGTCGCCAGTTTCCGCTCCGCAAAGGCCACATTCACGGCCAGCTACACGCAGCGCTACGACCAAGCTGGCCTGCTCTTCCGCCTCACCCCGCCCTCGGCGTCGCAGGCACAGGGAAAATGGATCAAGACGGGCATCGAGCTGTACCAGGGCCTGCCCCGCCTATCCACAGTGGCATGTGACAGCTGGGCTGACTGGAGCGTCGGTCCCGTCGCAGGCGCCGAGGAGATTGCCGTTGGTCAGAAGAGCGTGAGCGTGCTGGTGCGCAGCGAGGGCGACGAGAACGGGCAGAGCTGGTGGGTGTACCACGTCGACGGCGAGACGGAGACGCCGCTAAGGGAGATTTGCTGGATCGGCGCGCCGCATGACGGGTGGACGGTCGAGGTGGCCGCGCTGGTGGCGAGGCCGGCCAAGGAGGGCGGGCAGCTCGAGGCGCAGTTTGATGGGTTCGAGGTGGAATGGGCGTAGACTGCAGTCATACATTACAGACAATTACAGAGATATAGAGACATGTACATATGCAGACGTATACGTATGTACGGGAAGTGTAACTACAATTTAATGGCCTCCGTTGAGGGATTTACACAACACAAGGTAAGGCACTTGGACAATCTGAGGTGAGACTTTTCATTACCTCAAAAAATACCTTGACGGTACCAACTTTCGCCAAGGAGGACTGCGCAGCAGCCCCGCTAATGAAAGGAAACAAAAAACTAAATCAAGCAATAAAGATCTAGACCTTCTTCCCCTCCATTGTTTTTTCAATTTTTTTCTCTTGCATGTGAAAGTAATACCACGAAATCATGCAGCATGCTTCTCACATTCCTCCCAAACAAAGGGAATAAAAGAAACATGGTTTTGTGTGGACAAATTGTGCGTGTTCCGGAGTAGAGTTGTGCGCATAATCCAGAACAAAAGCTTGACGAGAAAAACGAGCGCCGACTTCCCAAAGCTGTAAAGAGACATTCTGTAGCTTCATCGCATCCCAGTATTAAAACGAGGCAAAGACAAAAGTTGTAACAAAATGAACCAAGACGAAAACATGGAAGAAAGCGTAGATGGTGTTTTTTTTTTGGTGGTTGCTGTCCAGCGCAAAACATTTCCGAGATTTTTTTTGGATATTGACATGGGGGGACGGGATGTCGAGACCAATCTTGGTCCCCCCCTTGGTGAGTCGGGTGCGAAACAAGTTTGTTGATACAGCTCCATGTATTGGGCAGACGGAGCCTCCATCGTAGGGAGCCATAAAACTGTAAATCATGAGTAAACAAAACATAATGGCACAAGAAAATACATTGCAAAAAAAAAAACAGCCCGCAGAAGAAGAAAAAGGGAAGAGCAGAGGGAGTTACCTGTGGACAGACTGCATCGTTGTATTATCCCAAGGCTCGAAATCTCATCAAATCAAACAAGAAACAAAATGATGCATCCAAAGACGGACCAAACAGAAGAAATGTCAAACAAGTCATCTCCTCTGCTGTAAATGACCAATCTGATGAGGGAGACCAAAAGAAAACGCCAACGCCGGCTGTGAATTCCACAATCATAACTTCGTGACATCTTTTTTTTTTTTTCGTTGGATTGAAGTTTATATGTGCAACGGTTTCGAGGCGAATCAATCTTGTAACTCTTGCTGAACCGTGAAATGGACCAAATGGACGGAAAACCTGGTGTGTGTGTGTATGAGTTGAGACAAGATACAACCTTGAGTCTCTCAGACTGTCCTTGGGGAGCGAACATTGTTCACGTCAATGACGTCGTCGAGATGGTTGCACATGGCGACAAACAGATCGAAAAACAACTTGCTGCCCCCGGCCTCCATCTCAGCCTGCATGGTCCCGCTCCGCTTAAACGTCTTGCGGCAGCGGATGATCAGGGCGAGGTAGTGAGCGCGCAGGCGGCTGTCCGAGTCGGGCGTGTGGGCGTAGGCGTACTGGGCGGACCGCAGGATGGTGGCGACGTCGATGCCGGCCTGCAGCCCCTGCTTGCGGAGGGCAAGCCGCTTCAGCTCCTCGAGGCCGTAGCGCTCGGCGGCGCAGTACACGACTGTGTCGCGGAGCACCTCGGCCCCCACGCTGTCTAGGTAGACGGCGGCGTCGGTCGCCGCAGCACAAGCGCGGCCTCCTCCTCCTCTTGGATCGGGGTTCGGTGAGGCCACAGGGGTGCGTATCCCGCCGTTGTGGTTGTTGTTGTTGTTGCTGGCTTGCGGTCGATCCTCGAGCTCGTACGTGTTGCGCTGGCGGTTGTGCACCAGGCGCGGGTAGTAGTCGCCCTTGTAGAGGTACTCGAGCACGGCGGAAAAGACCTCTGGCTCTTCTTCGGGGAGCGATATCCTCCGGCTCTGCGCATCGGAAAAGGCGGACCGGCAGGCGACGTCGAAAAACGGCGACTGGCGGAGCACGTCCTCATGCGCCGCAAAGAGCCGACCCTCGCGGCCCACGGTCAGGGTGACAATGGGCGACGGCACGGCCGACTGCTGCTGCTGCTGCTGATGCTGTAGCAGCGCGTCGTTCTCGGTGAGCGACCTTTGCAGTTTCGAAAGCTTCATTGGGTCCCGGACGGAGCCCGACTTTTTGACTCGCGCAGACCTGTCCACGCGCGCGGCATCGTGGTGGCGAAACGAGCGCTTAAACATGATGGCGAGTTTTGTTTGATAATCGGGTTCGGGTTTATTAAAAAGAACGGCTCGGTCGGGGAACAAAAGTAAAAAAAAGTACAGCGCGGCGAAAGTTGAAAACGTTCACGCACGCCGCACTCGTTTACTTGGTGGGCTTGTCTAGAGAGCGACGAAAAGAGCGGACAGAGGGTGGGAGATGTAAAAGAGTGAATGACGCACAACAAGGATTGACTTGGGGGCCCGGGCGAGAAGAATACCTTCCAAAGATGATAGACTTGACGAGATTATTTGCGGCCCATGGATTGGTTGTGGGTGAGGAGGAAGGAGGAGGAGGCTGGCCGTTGAAGAGCGGCGGCGTGCACTTTTATGAGCCACACGCTTGAGCGCCACAGTCTGCCACGCCGCCACAGCTGGTAGACTGGCACTGGCAACTGCTTAGCCACATCAAGCAACAATGGTGGTGGAGATCTAGGGGGCCGTCCCTGGTTTTAGTGGCTACTGGCGCTGGAGCGGCCCGCTACAGGCGACTCCATTCTGCCTTGGGCCCTGAAAAGCGCTGAGATGGGCCACGTCTGGGGTAAACTCCACTGTAATTGGGCCCAATCGGGCACGCATGTCACTGCATTTGTGTGTGCTAGGCAGACAATGATGCGTTGGCATTGCAACGTCCAATGAGCTCAATAGTTTTTATTGATATTTTGCCATCGCCTTAACCTCTTGTTGACACTGACGCGACATGAGTCTTATCCCGACACGTGATGCGGCGCAGGTGATGACACCACTGTGCATTTACACTGTGCGTATAACAGCGTTACTGTACGCCGCCAATACACATGCGACAAAGCAACAATACGTTGTTGCTGATACGGGCGTCCTCCCCAATCAAGACTTTCAGGCTAAACGGCTATTGTGATTGCAAGTATACATAGCGAAAAAGTCAGCCAGTGACAACTCAAAATTCACTGCCAACACAGATAGAAGAACGGCAGAAGTGATACTCAAAGTCGTCGCCACTAGCCCAATACAAGCATCTTTCGCATGTCCTCAATTTGCTGAATATCAAAGTCCGACAGCCGATACCGTGTCGCACTAAAGTGGTACATAATATACCCATTCACAATGTATTCAATGCACTGCTGTATATTGGCGTCGTTGGTGTCCCTCGCAGCGTTCCTCAAGTCCATGACACATTTTACCAAGATACGTCGTGTTTCCTCGAGCGCCTGCATTGGGGTGATGTTTCTGGTTGCTGCGTAATTGCACATGTAGTTTTGACCTTCATTCGAAACGATTGATTCCTTGTAAAACGACAAAAAGTCATTGTTCAAATCAAAGTACCGAATGAGCCCTGGAATTAAAGGAAGAATCCGGGGCAGTGACTTTTCAGGAAATAGCTCCAACGGGAAAGCAAAGAGTGCATATGCTTCAGCTACTCCCGTTTTAATCCGCAAGTAATATGGAAACTCGGGAGTATGGGGTGTAGGCGACAGCTTTGCATCATATTCCATCTCAATGATGCAGCCATTGATAAACTCCCAGAGCGCAGTTGTGATCAAATCACTGATGAAGGATCCATATACCCGCCTTTGAAGTTCTATGTAAGGGACAATCGCTCTAAGCAGGGCGCTAGGCTGCTTCTCTCCGCGCAAGAGTCTTGTGTGGAATGCCTTCAAATCAGCAAGGTTCTTCTTCGACATGTCATCCACCGCGATTGCCAGATACGTGAATATAGCAATTACGACTCTAACCTCGATTGAAGTCAACGGATAAGTGCAGGCCGCTATACACGCGCTCCATTTTACAATGGGCATGGTGTGCCGGATTTCATCTGTAGGAAATTGCTGCGCATGTAGAAAAACTAAAAGGCCTTGTTCAATGCGTTCATCGTATTCAAGAGGGAAAATTTGGAAGGAAATATCCCCAAGGTAGCCCTGAAGTGCCTGCCGAAAAAGTTCGGTTACTGATTCGGCCTCCAGCCGAGATGTATTGTGGTGAGACATGAAAAGGGTATGCTGGAAGGCTGATGTTAGATCGGGATAGGAAATGACGTTGTATTCAGCGTGGCAACATACAGATAATTCTTGCAAATGGCCCCCAGTATTCTTGCTAGTTTCTTTTACATTGACGTTTTTTTTCTGAAATGGATGGGTTGTTACAGTTATATTTATAGCTATATTGATGGTCATATTTATAGCTCTACTAATAGCTATATTTATAGCTCTATGACTATCTATGTTTATAGCTCTATGAAACTGTATGTTTATAGCTCTATGAATAACTATGTTTATAACTCTATGAATAACTATGTTTATAGCTCTATGAATAGCTATGTTTATGGCCAAGTTTATTACTACACTTGCGCAAGCCACATTCATTTTGCCCGGCGAACAATATACTTTGATGAAAGATCTCAATTATGGAGACGACCAGGTCTGTTGTCGCTCTGGTGGGGGTGATGACATCGGTGATTTTAGTACCCTCCACTAAGTACATCGCCACTAGGATAATGAAACGTGCTGCTCACCTTGCTAGAAACTATTATAAACTATTAATTTTTGCATCATCCAATGTATTGTACTAAGAATATATATACCAGACTGTTTCGCCAAATCCAGGGGAGCTGTGGCTTCTCTCACGTCACTTTCCCTACAAAACTAATACACTCCCAGGTACCATGTTGCAACCAAGTTTAACTGCTATTACGATAGTCTTTCTATCGTTTGTGTATTTTGCAGTCACCTCTCACAGGATCACAAGGAAGCTTCCTCCAAGTATTAAGCCGATACCTCTCCTTGGCAACGTTCTAGATCTTCCCCCAAAAGGAGTCGCGGAGTTTCGCCACTGGCTTAGGCACAAGGATGTTTGCGGACCGATAAGCTCTCTCAAGCTCCTTCACATAGTCGTCATCCTCTTGCACGATAGAGAGGCAGTGCAGGAGATTTTAGCCAGACAGTCTGCGAAGAGCGCCGACCGCCCCACGTCTCAGTTTGCCTCAGTCTTTCGCGGCTTTGGAAAACTCTACTTTCAGCAAAAGTTTACTGAACAGGTCCGCCGCCAGAAAAAATTGGTGCATCAGCAGCTTGGATCAAGAAATGCATTGGCAAAGTTCGACCAGCTTCGTAATTCCGAAGGACGCCGTTTCTTACACAGCTTATTAGAAACACCAGAGCTGCTGTTTTCACTTCTGAGATTGTGAGTACATGCTATCAAATATGCCATTTACCTATTTATAGAGTATTAGGGCCTCTAACCGTATAATCGTAGCAAATCCGCAAAGGTTGTTCTATCAATAACGTATGGCTATTTCCCTGAAGGCGGCTTGGAAGATCGCCTGATTGAGCTCAATGAGGAAACTTTGCAAAATATAACGTCGGCAAATGTTATTGGCAGGTGGCCAGTAGACATTATACCCCAACTTCGATTTATACCCGATGGCTGGCCAGGGAGTGGATTCAAAAAGACGGCGCACCAGTTCAACAGACAGCTTCAAGCCACAGTTGAGACCCCATTCGAGTTTGTCCAAAAGCAGATGGCTGCCGGGAACTACACCCCTTCCTTCGTTTCTGAACTAATCAAACAAAAAGAGGCGCAAAATCGCAAGACAAACATCTCAGAAGATGACATCAAGTGGACAGCTGCCATGATGTATCTGGGAGCCGTTGATACAACAACATTAACCCTAAAAGGCTTCTTCTTAGCCATGACGCTCTTTCCTCAGGTCCAGACCCAGGCCCAGGCGGAGATTGATGCGCTCTGCCGTGACCGGATTCCATCATCGGTGGATCGAGACAATCTACCGTACATCAATGCTTTGGTAACCGAGATATATCGCTGGTGGCCGCTAGTTCCAATGGGTTTCCCGCATACCTTGACTGACACGATTGAATACAATGGCTACACGCTCCCCAAAGGAGCCATAGTAATGGCCAACGTATGGTGGCTCACACATGACCCTGTTTTTCATGCAGACCCTGACCGATTTGACCCGTCGCGATTTTTAGAGCCGAGGATTGAGCCCGACCCTCGAGGAGTTACGTTTGGCTTTGGGCGCAGAACTTGCTCGGGCCAGAATTTTGCCGACGAGGAGCTCTTCTTGGCTGTTGCACAAACGTTGTCTGTTTTCAACATTGATTCTGGAACGGACCTCAGCGAGAGTGATGTCAAAGCTATACTTGAACCAAAGCCTGGGATAGTCAATCATGTGCCTGATTTTCCCTGCCGTGTTACGGTGCGAGGCCCGAAACATGAAGCGTTAATCAGGCAAGTTACTCAGATGGAGTAGGCCTGCGGCGTTGTCACTTATCCGGCGGAACTCTGTTATTTACAGATATTACTGCATGGGAGAGCAAATGGGAGGCTATCGTGTGGTTCATCTTAGAATAATCACCCACATATTTCGCTGGTGGGCAACTGGCGCGATAAATTCGTATTGAGAGATGCTGCCTTCCCATCAATTCATTCACTACCCTGCACTGCTCTGCACACGAATGCCTCATGTCGCCAAGCAAGGGCTGGGTCGACGACCGCTTGTCATTGCTATTCCGGCGCCAAGACAAGCCACGCAGCTCCTTCGCCTGGGTAGTAGCCCAAGACAGCAACAGGCCGGAGTCGCGTCATGTAGACCTACTGCAGCTGGTCGTAAATAAACGGCCAGAGCCGTACCTAGGGGATTGAAACTCTCCAAAATTATACATACCTGCCATTCCATTATTTCAGTTATGCACCTGAAGGAATGAGGCGTTTTCGGGATTTCAGGCGTCTACTTGGTTTCTTTTGCTTTGCTTCTGCACCTCACCACCGGTACTGTCGCAGCCCAATTGCCACAGTCGCTCGACGCCACTCTCGATGACCGGCTCAGGGGTCTTGAGGCCGGCAAGTTTACAAGTCTGGACCTGACCAAGGCCTATATTGCCCGAATTCATCAAGTCAACTCTCAGCCACAAGCTGTCAACGGAATAAATTCGGATGCCCTAGCAATCCCCACTGGGATCTGACTAAAAAAGTGCCATTGGTGGATCATTTATTGGCCAGGGCATGCAATGCACTTGAATATTGTCTACTGACACCGACATTTCTTGGTCTGAGATGATATAACTGCTCTCAATATCTTAGGGGAAAATATAGCGAGCTAGTTTTAGTAGCTAAATCCAACTCTATCTAAACCCTAAGAACCTATAGGCCTAATGCATGCAGCTGGCAATCGTTTCTCACAGCCTATTGTCATCATTGTCATCGTCGTCCTCAGCAGTAGAGCTACCCGTTGGCTTAGCCATGCGTCTGCCCATGGTATCAGACTGCTCATCGCCATTGTCCTCCCCATTAAAGGCACCCGTAGGCTTAGCCATGCGTCTGTCCATGGTATCAAACTGCTACTCACTGCTCGTCGTCACCGCCACCATCGCTACCATAGCCACCATCGCTACCATAGCCACCATCGCTACCATAGCCACCATCGCCATACTGACGCTCAACCACGCGCCTGTCCATGGTATTCTTATCGACTGCGCTGGACCGAAGCGCTTTGCCCCCACCAAATTGGGAGACAGCACTAACACCACCGGCGACGTGGGGCGCGAAGAGGCGAGAGCAGCGGCGGCAATGAGAGTAAAGACTGCAGATTTCATAGTTGTTGCTTGTGTGAGCTTGATTATTATGTTAGCAGGGTGTTGAGGGAGTAAAAGTAACTTTTGAGTGATATAGACATGATTTGTGGCGCCGGTGGGTTGGTAACTTGCAACCTTGAGTGGATTTTAGTGTAGGGTAATTGATGTTGTGATTGATGTTGTGATTAATTTTGAAATTCTTACAATTCACTGGCGATAATCGCCCATTTATATGCTTTTATTTTAGAAAATCCCGTGATTGGCAAGCTACCCAAAATCCAGCATGCATTTCCTGGGCAAGACATTAAGCTAGGCCCAGGACAAAAACTCCCAACAAAATGTATGCCACTCAATCAAACATTCCGTCCTGTGCGGTTAGACGAGGGATGACATGGAAACGAGCTGATCGATTAAGACAGAGTTGGAGCGGCACAACGGCAAACCAACCTATACATGTCAAGAAGCATCTGATCACAGACAGGCGCTGTGAACCATTAGTCCGCAGGAAAAGTCCAGCTGATGCCATATGTGATTAAGACAATGAAACCCAGTTTGATCTAGATTCATTAGCCGATTTTCACCTAGTAGCAACTCATATGTATCGCCATTCACTCCACAGCGCTCTTAACGGCTACCAATAGTCATTATATTGCGTTCATGAGACGACTCTCCATATACTACTTTATTGGTATTGCTAAAATATTTTGATCATACTCTCCTCTATGTAAAGCAGAAGCTCTGTTAAATTGAGTCGTAAGAGAGGTAGGGTGACTTACCAGAGTTGTCTGACTTTGCTGGCCAACGATGCTTAACCGTTTCTTGGTGCTTGCGACAGCTCTTTGATGTCTGAGTAGAGGACACTGTTTTATCTGCGACACAACTACAGTCGCCTTGCATATGACGCACTCCCCGTCACCATAACGGCCTCCCCAGCTCCCAATGCGAGGGGGCCGGAGCCAGGAGGAGCCCCGCGCCTGGAGCAGAGAAGCTCCAAGGTCAAATGCATCAATGAACCAGTCAAATTAAACTATCACCTAGAATTCTAGCAAAGATTTTTAGGACACACAATATATCATTAAATTACAACGCATCTCATAGAAAGAAGGACCATTATTGTTTTATACAATATACTTTATTTATAGTATAACCACAGTCGCCTGACAAATAACGCACTCTACCACCATTAATGCCAGCAGATACTTTCCCGCCATCATAATACCCTCACTAGCTGTTAATGCGAGGGGGCCAGAGCTCCATAATCATTGGCAAGTCAGTTTAGCTCAGTCACCAAAACAGGACAGACCCCTACTTGTATGAGACATGCCCTAAGGACTACAGAAAATTAAGTAGATAGAAAGATGGAGACGGAGGTGGGGGGCAAGAGGCAAAGACAACTTGAGACAGAAACGGCCGTACTCTCGGCAGTTGGTATCAATGACCTGTGTTGCCCTGGCGTTACTTGCCGGCTGTTCTCAAACGTCTTGAAGGTAAAGTCAAATTTGACTTTATAGGTGCTGTGGTCACTGTCGACCTGCCAGTGTGCTTCCCTTCGTATCGCAAGTAGGCGCAAAGAGCGCCATTGATAACCAGCATATTTAATATTTTATGGCAGAAATATATTAAAGCGAATAAGTATAAAGATGAACTGAGTACTCTCGTGCCGGATAGATAGATAGAAAGTGCTACTGGTGGGGGCCCGGCCTTACTGGCCGAGGCTCGCAATTCGGTAGGTTGGGGCTGATGTAATGATGGCTTATCTTGTAAGTCAAGGTATGCTCTACGATTAGGTAGGTTATGTCTCACAGCACGATAACGCTTGTATGTATCTTTGAGAATACAACTCTCAATGGTGAAACTATTTCTTAGATTGACCAATCGAGATCTAAACTATCTAGACTAGCTATGACCTTGTCATTCTTAATATGACCCAAGATCCTGGTGACTGGGCATGACATGGCGTTACGCTGGCCCACTGCTGGCTCACTGTGTCCCATGGCGATTCAATCACGCGACCTTGTGCCTTATTGTGTGCAGCGTAACTAGCACAAGTAGAACAGGCTTCTGGCATGCTACCGTTTCCCATATCAGTCGTCATTACTGGTAAAATGGCCTTGGGGTTTGCATTCGGGTTTGATTCATAAATCAAGCTACCTTGCTACTTATTTCTTAGCTATTTTAACTATTTCTAGTGCTTTCTATAGACAATACCTGTAGTAGCCAGCTTTGAGCTGTATACTTGTGGCTTCATCACGCGCCTGCTAAGGTGTCTCTCCTCCATCAATTAGCAGACAAACTTAACAGAGCAGCCTCAAGTGCCTGGGCAGCTAAATTGAAAAAACGCCGATACGTAGTAGCAGTACAAATAGTCAGGATGTAGCCAGTATGGAGAGGTGGTGGGAACATGGTTGCTGTTTTAGGGTTGCTTGATCCAACTCCGTTTCAGGCTGGTATCTGTACTGATGGTGATAATTAGACATTGGCTTAACAAAAGATGATCGATTGCCGCTACTGAGAACAGAGATAAAGGTTTTAAAGGTATCACAGGGCTGTTGGAAGACGCTACAAGTATTGCTACAGACTCCATCTATTAGTTCTTGAGAGTGCTGAAGCTAGGTTGAAATTTCGGACTACTGCCTTTAGTAACTAAGAATAAGTACGTCCTTACTTGCTGGCGACATAGACAAATTTTCTCATTGATGCCAAAGAACCAAGAGTATAATGAAACAGAGTTCTCCCTCCCAGCATAGGTCTTCTTTTCTCTGAATCGCACACTCTGCTCTCGGCGCCAGAGTCACTTTCGCTTTCAAGGTCGAAAAGCTCCGAGGGCGCTGTTGTACGCGGCGGTTTGGAGGGCTGAGAGACAGCCTCAAAGTGATCATCGAAGGCATGTGACAGGCGAGCGAGGGTAGTTGAGAGAAATGAATGGGATCAGAACGACCCCCATTAATACCTAGCAATGGCTGGGTTCTTGCTGGCCAATTACCGGCTGGGATGGAAATAACGTAGCTAGACTAGTTGGCATATGGCCACAGACTACCGCCATTGTTGGCGTTATCACACTGTCTGTAGTCACTTCCACTGCAGCCACTGTCGCAGCCCAAGTTACCCTGGTTGATACCGTTATTGCCGGCCTGGTTGACATTGGCAAAGGCCCAGTTATGGTTCCAGTAGTAGTCCTCATAAGGATCCATACAGCGGGTATGAGTTTGGTAGTTTGCCCAGCCATTGTGGTAGCTCATTAGAGGCTGATACCAGATAGAGTGGCAGCCATTCTGCACATTGGCCCCATTGCAGGTGCGAGTCTCGGACAAGGCAAAAGTTTGTCCCCATGAAAACTCAAAGGTGGCCTCAATGACCTCGTTGAAGGTACCGCTTAGTCCGTAGGTCCATGTCTGGGCGACGGCAAAGCTCGTAGAGATGGCATCGCTGCAGTTGTCGCAGTAGAAGCAGCTGCCAACTTGCTTCCAGCCCTGAAACCAATATCCCCAGTTCTGGGTGTCATACCATTTCTGGACCTCATCATAGCACGAGGGCCCTGGAGGCTCACGCTTGGTCTTGGAGCCAATGAATGCCGAAGATCCATTAACCGGGTTGGGTAGGTGCTCAACGCTGGCTACGTTGTACTTCTCGCGGATGGCCTTAAGCTGCTCACGAGTGTAAAGGTTCTTCTTGACCTCCACAGTTCCGTTAGGATGAGTGATCTCAGTGATGATGTCCTGGCTGGGTCGTTTGATGGTAAGGCAGATAGGGTCTTTCGTGCCTTCCTCGCATGAGACGAAGACTGCATTGGCAGGAGGGCCTGATCTGGCAACCAGAGGGCTGGCAAGGCCAATTCCTAGGAATGACAGCGTGAGAACGCCGTTCAGCAACATAATGGAGGTAGAAAGCAAGGTTGACTTGATTTAGTAAAAGGTTTTAGAGAATGACTGAAGTTGTTTGTGATGAGAGGTTGATTCTTATATTCTCATGTGGGAAACATTCTTGCTTTTATACAAGAACTACTACTGCCGTTTCTTTTAGCGCATAATGGACTGATTGATATCCCACGATCTCGGTGTACAGTAGTGAGAGTCTGAAAATGCAGTGCCGGCTTGCTGTGGGGAAATGGCTGGGCTTCCAGACCCTTGGAATCCTCGTGATGACTGTTCTACCGCTTGCAGAGGATATTCTATGTCTATGCAACTGTGACGTCTGTAAAGTTATTCTGGATATTGCGTGGATGCTCATTTACCATCCTCCACTACTGCTGGTCTCCAATTATGGCCCCATCAAATGTACAACGAAGAGAGCGGCAACAGCTCACAAGACGTAGACTTTGAAAGATTTGGTTTTAGGTTTAGCGGCTAGGGAGCCTAATCCTCCTTAACTTCTTCGAGCTATATTCCAGGGACGATTTTTCCTGCCCAGCGGCGTGTCCCATGCTGATTTAACAGCTACCGCGGCTATGGTCTGGAGCGCCGGTCAGCGTACATGTCCTTAAAGAAATTAGCGCTGATGTTTTGCTCCAGGGTCTGTGCTGTTCTAGGTTTAGTTGCCGAGCTGCCTTAATTGGCAGACTGCGTTTAGTTGCAAAACTGTCTCGACATGTGAACTACGCTTATATATCTTAACTATGGTCCGTGTAACTGTTGCATAGTTTCTTGGTAAATATACTCGGCAAGCAATGGCGTTAGTCAGGCCCTATCTATGTATAGTTATTTTAACTTTCTTACTTTTTAACTGTAATTTAAGCTATTTAAGTCTGCCAAAAAGTTACAGCCTCTTCTCGTCTTAGATGGGCCCTCGGGATGGCTCAATATGAGACACTCGCACACGCAACTTGTGCCATTCCGCGCAATCCGCGGATTCCGATCAGCAACCCTTCATCTGGGCGCTAGGGCTTGTATCCGGATAGTCGGCAGCCACTGGTAGCGTAGGTTGTCGCCGTAACAGCCAATAGCAACCAGTGCCAGGTACAGGGAGGACTGCGGAGCGGCCGTGGTGCGGATCTCTGGTCATCTTGCCAGCATACTGGGTCTTGAAATTCCCACAGTTCGCAGTTGAGGCTGTCAGCCACCATGATGAATCGGTCCGGCCGAGGCATTCAAGAATCATTAGTTATTTAGATACTATCCATCCAATAGCCATTGAAAATCAGAGCCTTGAATAAGTGATCACTATGATGCGCCACAATGCTCGACGACGGACCGGGTACTCAACCGACATCCGAGCAGCATCACCACGTGTCGCCACCAAATGAGATCGCCCCATTGTTAGTGGTCTCGCCAGATAGATAGCTTTTCCCCACCAATCAGCTTGGATATTGCTATGAAAAATATACGCTTACATATCGGCGTAGCGATAGAAGCACGTGCAATTGTAAAAAATAATCTCCCGTTATGATACTGCTATGCGTGGGCATGCTTGACGGGAAACTAAGCTACATGAATGTATCATGCAGATGTTTCCAAAGGGCTAATGCTTGTAAAAGTAAAGCCTGCCTGGATAGCTGAACTGCGGAATTCCGAATTGCAGACTAGAACTCGAACACATTACTTACTCGGAATGCCCCGCCTATCCCAGGCACAACCCCCCATAGCATTGGTTGTTGCCGAATACGCCCAGGAGGAGCGCCATGACAACGTTGGCTGAGTCATCTACGACATGAGATTTGATATTTATGTGGCGGTTCTCGATACCCTGTAGCATCTACCAACGCTTTGGTAGATGAAAGTAGGGTTCTATGAACAACAGCTATTGCTTGATACGGACCAATAGTATCTAATTCGGTGGCAAAACGGTGGACATCTGATAGGGTGCCAAGACGAGCAACCTTGCAAAACTAGAGGCACACAACAGAAGAGGAGGTAGGCTAGCAGCTTTCAAGGGACTTTAGTCCATATGTGAGAGCTTGACGGGACGTGGTATATTCTATTGCCTATGGTCGTATGTATCAGTTTGGGTCCTACATTATCTTATATTGTAAGCATTTTGAGGCTTGATACCAGGGTTACATCTGCTTTTCCCGTCCTGACTTCTTGCTCGTTGACTTCGGGCAGCGGCACGGCTGACCGCTAATGGTGCAGATCAAGCACCCCCCCGGCCAAATTCGTAAAGACATGGCTCTCTGCGTCGATGCGAAGGACCATAAAAATTCCCATTTTCAAGTGAAATTTAGTACACTTCGCGACGCAGTCGGGAATTCTCTTTTTTTTTTTTTTTTATGAGGTGCCCATGCAGTGCCTCCACACCATGCAACTCGTTGAAACATTTACACCCACGCAGATGCGTTGGTCCTGTGGTAAACGGCATGCTCGGCCGTTGCTTCAGTTTGTCCGTAGCGCGCCCACCCGACCCGTGAACCTCAGTGAGCCTGTAATAAACACGATAAAATGTGGCTGCACACAAACGCGTATTATTCTACCCAGCCTCCCTCTGTAAATCAATGTTTAATAATACATCACAACCCTCCAAAATATCGTAATTGGCCTGCTAAGAAGGCTGGGTACTCTTGCCACCTGCCTGGCGTCGCTAACCTAGCACTCTAGCCTTGTCTGGCAAGCAAACAGCTTCAGGCTCGCAGCCTTGTGATGCGGGGGTCTTGACTGGGCTCCTATGAGCCAACGATAGATGGAAACTTCACCTCCACTTCAGAATTTCGCCTCTTCAATCCGTCAAGCATAGCCTTTCAAAGAAACTCCAAGCATGTCTTCTTCGGCTGCGCCAATAGAGGACCCGGAGCGCCAGCCACTGCTGTCCAGCCGCACCAACGCGCAAGATGGAGAGCCTATCGTTGAGCCGCGACCGTGGTGGAAGAGAAAGCGAAACATCCTCAAGGGCTGCGGTCTGCTCTTCCTCATCGACCTTGGAGTTGCTGGAATTCTCGCGCTCTACCTGCTGCTTACTCGCGGGCATCACGATGCTGTGCTGCGGTATCCAGGCGAGACCATCGCCTGGAACCGCTGTGGTGACCTCGAAGGCCGACCCATCGAGTGCAGCACCGTCGAGGTGCCCATGGATCACTTCAACGGCTCTCGCTCTGGAAATAAGACCTTCACCGTGCCTCTGACTCGTCTCCGCGGCAGCAGCGAGGCGAAGCACAACATTCTTTTTAACCCCGGTGGACCGGGCGGTAGCGGCATCGATTTCCTCAAAGGCCGAGGTGTTCTCATGCAAAAGGCCCTGGGCGACGAGTTCCACCTCATTGGCTTTGATCCGCGCGGCATTGGCGCATCCCGACCCCAAGCCGTGTGCTTCCCTGATGCAAAGGCCCGACGCACGCACCAGCCCCAGCTCGACGGTGTCGACGAGCATGACATTGAGCATTATAGCGAGGTCGGCGCTTGGTCGCAGGCTTGCATGGATCACGTTGGCGAGCACGCTGGATTTATAAACACGCCTCAGACAGCTGCGGATATGAACAGTATCATGGATGCCCTCGGCCAGGACGGCCTCTACTACATTGGCTACAGTTACGGCACCGCGCTTGGCGCCACCTATGCCACGCTGTTTCCCAACAGAACCGAGCGCGTAGTGATTGACGGCGTCCTGGACAACTTTGTCTGGTACAACAGCCTCACGGCAGAAGAATTCTCCCAAGATGACGACGCCATCTTTGCTGGCTTTTTTGATGAATGCGTCAAGGACGATGACGCTTGTAAACTATCCAGCTTTGGTCAAACTGGGAAAGAGATCCAACGCAACGTGACCGATTTCTTGGCTCAATTAAAGGACAACGGCCCCATGCCGGTCTACATCAACAGCACTATTTTTGGCACCGTTTCCTACGACTCCCTCTATCGCGGCATCTTCGGGGCCATGTACAACTCCAAGAGGTGGTACAGTCTTGCCGACAGCCTGGCCCAGCTGATGTCGGGCAACGGCACTGCCGCTCTCCTTGCCTACCCGGACCACGACCCCTCCGACGATGGTGACGTTCTCATGAATGAGCACAACCGCTTCGTCTCGTTCAACGACCGCCCCTCTGGGCATCCCACATGGCCCGACGATCGCTATGAGGTTCTTAGGATCGCCTCCGGCGCGCAAAAATATATGCCCTGGATGGCGGGCAACGTCGCCGGGACCATGTACATCTCGCAGTGGAGGGTGCCCAAGACGCACAGCTTCAAGCCCCGGCGCGGCGTCGACACGCGCCACCCGATGCTCGTCATGTCCAGCACGTACGACCCCGTATGTCCACTGGCATCGGCCAAGAGAGCCAGGGAAACGTTCAACGGCGCCAAGCTCATCGAGGTCAAGGGCCTCGGCCACTGCGCTCTGTCCCAGCCGTCCAGGTGCGCCGCCAAGCTGCTGCGCGCCTACATGGTCAATGGTACGATGCCCGAGGAGGACCACACGCAGTGTGAACGTGAGGATGAGCCGTACTTTGTCGATCCGGAAACGAAGGCAGACGCTGTCACCGTTTTGGGTGTGGATGAGGATGCGGAGCGCATGGCGGCGTGGCGTGGCTTGGCAGATGCCATTCCCGCGGCTCGTTTTGCGGGTATGCGATTTTAAAATCATTATTCCGATTTACCGCCTCATTTAGTTGAATTGTAGCCGTATCCTCCACTGCCCATCTTGTATAGGCTCATGATAACCCCTTGCTAGATACAGTGCAGCATTGTTGTATACATTTACGTATTATTCATTCAACTAATGCCAGTTAGTACTGTTCATAGCCACATCTTTGAAGTAATTGGGACCTCTGAATTTATTGAGTGCCTTTCATTGATCCCGTATGTCTGGCCCTTGCTGTCATTTCAGCTGAAATGTTAGTGTCAGCCTCAGCCTCAGCACTGGCAATATTATGTCTTCTTCTGACATGACGGGACCAGAGCAGTGTATAATTCAATTGCTGTAGTTTAGCTAGTGGACTTCCAAGATTGGTCGTGCCTCGTGGTATCCATGGAGCCACATGGCGAGACTCTTCGTAGTGTCTGTAGTTGAAACCGCGACGGTGACTTGCCACTTGGGGGTGAAGAGTGGCAGGAGCATAAAACCGTTAAACAGTACTCGGCAGATCCGATTGTTAATTGAATGTGTGTAGACTCCCTGCGGCCAATGAAATTCAGACTTGCGTATTGCGCAATCGAGTTGATGCACTTCTCAACATCGCGGTAAGACCAAATCGGCAGCTCATCAATATTCAGACCTCTCCTCGACAGTCAGATTTTATGATTGTGGGAGGACTCTTATGAATAAAATGGCACGAACATTTCTCCAGGCCTATAACCAAACGCCTGATCCTAGATGGATTATTAGCATAGGCAGCTGCGCCAACGGAGGAGGGGACTATCATTAATATTACCTTGCTGTCCATGTGTGTGATTGTATGATCCCAGTAGATGTACATGTTCCCGGATTTCCATCAACTAGCGAATCATTTATGCATAGCATGCTTCACCGCAAGACGAAGATGGGTAAAGCCCGTAAAGCCTGCCCTGCGCGAATGTAGTGCCGGAAATAAAGGGAAGCAACTACGCGTTGCAACGCCCGAGATGCTGCACAACCACCGGTCTGTGAGGGATTTCCATTTGCCTACGCATTACTACATATTTATAATTATGAGGATAGTGGTCTTAAATATGTATATGAACTTTTTACGCGGATGGCGGTAGCGCCTCGTCCCCGGTGACCTAGCAAGTCCAGATTAGGGCTGTGGAAGCCTGATAGTCGAGTCCCTTGTTATCATGTGAGTGTACGGTGCTGTGTATATAAGTGGATATCATACTGGTGCATAGTTATAGCTTACTTACTACGAAGCAGACCAACTAGTTATGACTTATAAATAGGCCATAGTTACAGCCAGGTAGCCCATTCTGTAAGCCTAGCCCACCCTTAAACCCTGCAACAAGCAAGGCCGAGTAAGATGTGGTAGCCAACACTGTGAGAGCGCAAAATCACTGGTAAAAACTGGTGTAAAGTCAGCAACAGTTGGCTCGCGAGACTGTCTAAGAGTATTGTAATAATGTAAAACTAGGTACTACAGAGAGAACTCAACCGGATCTGGAATAATCGGCTGAAGTGGCAGACAGTGCTGCCTATTACTCAGTCCCTGTCTTGATGCTATACTCAAGCAGCAGTCTTACAATGACGTCATGCCCGTTCAGAACAGCACAAGTCAGAGCCGTTTGGTGACTGTAACTATCTTTGCTCTCAACACATGCTCCGTTCTCGAGTAACAGGCCGATAATATCGCTGTGTCCTTTGCTAGCGGCCCACCATAGTGGCGTGCGGCCATCGTACCGACTACCGCCATTAACCTCGGAGCCATTTCCAAGCAGTAGCTTGGCGACCATCCAGTGACCCTTTTCAGCAGCCCATGATAATGGCGTACGGCCATCGTATATGTCCTCCGGTAGGCCGTCCGCGCCATTCTCGAGCAGTAACTGAACTATCGTCTCATCGCCCATCTCGGCCGCCCTTGACAGCGGTAATCGACCTAACTCCTCATCTTCCACGTGGACATCGGCGCCGCAGTCAAGCAACATTCTAATGATAGCACCATTTCTGGCCTCGACAGCCCAAAATAGCGGCATCCGACCAAAGTCTTCGTCTTTTATAGAAACGTCAGCGCCATGATCAAGTAGCATCTTGACAATGACTAAATTCTCGTTCTGGATAGCCAAGCACAGAGGTGTCCGACCAAACTTGTCATCTGCTACGTTAACGTTTGTGTTGTCAATGAGCAGCATCTTGACCACACGCTCCTGTTCGTTCTCAACAGCCAGCCATAACGGCGTCCTGCCATATTCGTCGTCCTTCACTTCCACTTCCGCACCCCTAGTCAGTAGCAAGTCGACAACGGTAATGTAGCCATGCCAAGTTGACCACCATAGCGGTGTGCGACCGTCGTAGTCAATGCCGGAGTTGATTTCAGCACCTCCCTCGAGCAACAGCTCTACCAAAACATGAAGCCCGAGGCAGGATACTAAGTTAATAGATGTACGTGGAGGTTGCGTCGCTCCTTTCATTGCTGCCGTCCAGTAAATAGGGAACCATTCCCAGTAGCTCGCTCTACATGGATCGCAAATGCCCAAAATCAAATTTATAATAGGAGCTGATCGGCTAGTCTTGGCCTCTAGAAAATGCGTGCTCCAGGTCCTAGCTGAATACTCCAAGAAAGCGTAGCAGTCAGGATCGCTGCCTTCAGCTTCTTCTTCTGCAACGTCGTCATTATTGGTCTCTTCATTCGAGGCTTCTTCATTTGCAATTTCATCGTAATTGATTTCTTTTTTTGACGCTTCTTCATTAAAATGTCTTCATTGGCTGCTCTCGAGACTGGAATGTCGGAATTAAACAAGTTGAGGTACAGCACACAGTTCTCTAGAAGGACATAATGTGCTTCTTGAAGAGCTATAGACTGACTCCAGTGCGAATTCGACTGAATAGTTATTGGTATTAAAGGATCGGCCAGAAGGAACTCACGCGCAGTTTGATGGAGGAAGTGAATCTGTCCCTGGTAAATTGAGAGGAACAACCCACATAGCGACCGAAGACGTTCTTTAAAGACTTCCTTTCTTTCCAAATCAATATCATGTATACCTTCCAAGGTATTCTCAGTATTGAGAGCCACGTTCATTTCTGGTAATGTTAGCGGACGACGCGCCGCAAGCACAATGCATAGTGCTTTGCGTACTAGAGACTTTTCCTGTGATTTGTCAAGAATTTGCTCGTATGCATCATTTATGGTGCTTGGGAGACTTGAAATAGTGGCTTCGATCCCTTTTGTTGTTTTCTTGAAGGTTTCCCCCTCCAAGTACTCGAATATGAGGTGGACCCAGAGATATGTACGGTTGGTAGTCGCTTGTAACCTTTTCTCTAAATAACTCCTGACCGGCGTTGATAGGCGTTTCATCCTAGACAGTCGACTGACACGGTGTTTTATGACATGATTGACCTCTTGGCTGATGGTTTCTGACTCATCTTCTCCTGGTATATGAATAAGTGGAGAAAACTCTAGCAAGCCACGAAATTTGGATACAATTTGCTCGTAAGGGCGGCATGTTAGCAAATATCTAACTCCCCAATGCCTTGACTGGTAATTGCTAGATTTCTCCTGTAGGTGCTGCATCAGGTCGTTGAATTCCAACTCGTGGCACTCATCTAAAGCATCCAGAACGAAAACTATGTCGCCGGCCTGAGGGTCATTGGCAGAGTTTTGCAGAATTGTCCAAAGGGATCTCTTGGAATAGATAAATCCATTGCCATTCTCTCGAAATTGTTCTACAGCATGTTCGAGCAAAAATGGCTTCTGAGAAAATAGCTGATGGAGTATTGCACAGAGTGCTTGGCAGATTGTGTTCTGGTCTTGATCCTTAAAAAAGAAATAGCAGATTGCTGATGCCGTACTTTGTGGTAGGACGCGATCAATAAGATATTTAGCCAGAACTGACTTCCCACAACCAGGGTCTGCAGTGACTAGTAGCGGTCCATGCTTCTGTTTCAACCAGGACTGGAAATGCGTATGTCCAAGGAACCATAAGCACGTACCTTCTAGTCTGTTTACGACTCGATCTTTATACCACTCGTAAGTCACATCCCTGTCCAGAGATGTGAGACGCAACAACTGATGACATTTTTGCTTCTCCACTATTGCCTCAGGAATCTTCGTTTCTGCTCCAAAACTCCTCGGGATGATGCGGCGTAGAAGATCCTTTGCATATGCAGCAGCCGCCATTGCCGCATATCCTTGCCAAAGGTCATTCTTGTGTGAGTCTGCGTAATCGCATATTCCACGAATAACTATACATGGAAAATGATTCATAAGTCCTGCGGCTTCCATTTCGAAGCAAAGAATATCTTCCTGCGCGGCGATCTTGTCTCTTTCTAAAGCATCTTTCATCAAGGAGCTGCCCGAGGCAATATTGCCATAGTGAATTACGGGAACAGATACGTTTCCTAGCCTTTCGTGCCGCTGTATTAACTTGAAAGTTTCAGTACCACATGCCAGCTCACAACTCAAATCGAGTTGCACGGGGTGGACCACTTGGGGCTGATACAACCTATCGCTGTCTGGATCTGGTCGACCATACTTCTGCTGCAACCTGGGATTCTCCTTTAAGGCATTATCAATGCTCTCTGAAAGATTATGACCCTCGCTCTCATGATGACCAATAATCGAAGTAACTGCTGTACGAAGAATGGGTGGAGGCCGGTTTAGGATCGCTGCTCGATGGAAACCTTGGCCCTGTATCATCTTCCCGAAGTCGTAGGAGATAACACCTCCCCTGCCCTTACGAGGGGAACTAACCACAATATCACCAAGACGTATATCATGATTTTCACTCGGTACACCGCCTCCAATCCCCACCATCAGACCAATTCGAATGTGAGGAAATGTGTGCATCATATCTCTCGCAACACCTGCCGCAGAAGATACACCGTACTCCCCATCAGGCAAAACAGCCATCACTATATTATGTCCTGCCATTTTTCCAAGGGTGTAAGTGTTGTTATCTTCCATTGACAGAGTTTGCAGGCTGTCATGTTCCTCGTCAAGGAACGATCGTGCCGCAACGTACTCCTTCGCTACAGCGCATATCCAGCCGACCGTATAGGTTTCAACAGAGGGCATTTGCGGCTCCCAAGAATTTGACGCTATTTAGTGGTAGAAAACCTCAATTTCACTAGCTCCGCGTATGAAGAGAGTCGACCCAAGTTAGGCCGCAGTCATAATAATCGTCCGCAACCTTGCTTGCATACGCTGTTAAGTAGGTATGCTAACACACCCTAGAGTATGTCTTAACCTGGTTAGGAATCGATTTTCTTTAATCATTTAAATATTTGATATGACGGTGCCGTTGGACATAAGGTAGAACGAAAGGGCTGTGAAATGTGTTGATGAAAGCCTGTCACGCCGCCGGCCGGAGTGAGCTAATAAGCGGGGTAAATACATGCGCCACGCCTCCACGCCGCTCAGGCTGAGCAAAGCACATGCCCATTGGCGGCGCATATTTGTAACCTATAGATGAATTATGCTTCTATACGGTCGTTTAACTGTGGACATTCACGGTGGCGAGTCCTGAAACCGCCTCGATACATCTCGTGGCAATAGCAACGTGAGGCTCGCCAGATTTACAATTGGGCCAGGACGGCCAATAACACCAGCTAGCATCACCCCCCTTCTTTTCTTTTTTAAATAATAACTTCTTTTTTAATGTTTCTTCTTGGACCTTGGGAGAGTTAGGATGACCGACACCAGGTTCTCATATCCGGTTGAGCTTGGAACTTACTGTCAAGAATTCCTGTTACTAGTCAAATTCAGCTCTGATAACCATCCATGAAATGACATGGGGAGGAACTAAGTATGGTTTTTTAAGCCATAAAATAATTGCAGAATTTAACCCATATACACTCATCATTTATGGGGCTCTAATTTATCTGGATAAGTCCTAACTACGCGTGCCCGAGCCTCGTACTCCACATATTGGCCCGATGCTGGCTAGATTATTTTACTTCTTGCTATCTACATTCTATATTTATTTTAATTACAGTATAAAAACCAGCTATTTGTTTTTTGGTCTAGCTTACCCCAAGTATTAAAATTGTTTGCTGCGTTTGCCTAACTAGTGTCACATAGCGACTTGCACATGTCTAGTTCGCAATGAACGTCATGTATGTATTTCTTCACTGCCTAAAAAGCGCAATTGCCATCTTCCTCTATTGACTCATTTCGCAAATACCGCCAATGGAACTCTTCCCGACGCTAGAAGTTTGGCAATTACTGGTGCTTTACAGAAGCGGGCCAAAGAGAGATTCACGTGCCTGAATGGCATTACCGTCAATGCTGTGGATAAAATCTAAGGCTGTGATGGTAAGGACATGCTGAAACTTGGTTGAATCTGCTTTACACTTATGGCTAGGACAGTGCGGCAATGCGTTTGCGAAGAAATTGCGTGTTTCATCATTACTATTTAGGCTTAACATGAACGAAAAATGCTGAAAAGAGGAACGAAATAAACTACTAGTTGGGAAGAAATTGATCTAAATGACGGCGCAGTGCGGCCATTCATGCTTGAATGCTGCTATAGTTGTTTATTACCCTAGCAGCACTTCCAGACATACTAAAGTTAGTAGAGTATTAAGTAGAAATTACTCTAACTATCTTTATATTTGCAAATTGATTAGAGGCATTATCATGGCTTGGTATTATGTTGTTATTTCTGCTACTATTATTAGAGAGTATAATGACGTAATGATTTTCTTTGGTCTGTTCTGCGCGCAAATGACAGCCATAGCAATGCAGTTACTTCTATATCCAACGCAAATAGGCTCAGTCCTGATTTGGCCGCCTGCAGTAAAGATGGTCGGCTCTTAACAGCGGTGAGTGCCACAGCAGGTTCCCTTGACCCCGTTGCCACACCTAACGACATTCTGAGGAATAGTCGACAGGTCGATGCCCTCACTGTCTGCGCACGACTGTGCTCGTCCGCCATCGAAATACACTAAATCCGCATATCCGTCTCTAGCAGAAACCCAGGCGTCACAGACAACCTAGCCAGTCGTGGGTTTATAAAAACGATGGAAAAGGCGATTCTTTTGAGTCTTGGTAAGGCTTAGGAATTAGCTTAAAGGCGTGGGTTGTAAATTTGCAGGCATCTTCAGCAGAAGTGCCTAGGGAGTCCTGTATAAACTCTCTCCTGTACAGTGTACCTGTGTATCAATACGGCTGGAAATTACTCTCTCATTATATATGGGATACGGGACCGGAAGATATATATATACCGAAGCTAAAAGGGAAGTTCCATACACATAAACGAAGCGGCAGTCGGTGGTCACCTAATACGGAACTAAGGTTATTTCTCAATGTCTTTTAATGTGTATCACACCAAGTTTATAGTCTCTCGACTCTCACCTATATGTGCCGGTTGAATCTTTTGTGATTGGCTCGTTCGTCTAACTTGCTGGGTATTATCATCTGCCGAGCGGCTGTGGCTAGGTGGAGCGGAATGGCATTCTGAACCTGTGGAGTCTGCGTGAAGCTATTACCGAGAAACGCGGCAACTCAATAGGACGGTGGCTTTATAAACGTTATCTGCTGTGCACTGACCGGCGTAATCACCAATAATAAGCCCAGTAAACGTTTTAACCGTGATAGTAGCTTTGAATTGAATGTCCCGCCTTTAATGTGGGCGGAACATTGAAACATTTAACCCTAAATAGAGATTTGAAGCATGCGTCGGGAGAATATTTGTCAGGGTACTGGCAAAGGGATCGCCGAAGCCCTGACCTATAATGGCTGTGGACATCCGTGATAACGAAGCATGTAACATTTGTGAGCTAGGTCTAACGTCACTAGGAGGACTCCGCGATAGCCCTAGCAGCTACGGATAACCCACCTACACGCTCTCGTCTATACTCCATCACAATATCACTACACTGCTTATTTAGGAATGCCGCTGCTATTTCAAACTATATAGTAGCGCTATAATAAGATGATTGGAAGAAATGCCAAGGTAGCCATTGCCTTCTCCATTGGGCTGGGCTGGGCTTGCCTTGGCACACTGACGGCACCATCTCATCTTCCTAAGAGAACAACCTGGTCGGCATTAAACCCTCTGTTGGTTTTACATTACGCAATCTTATGGTGCATGTCTCTCAGCGTCAGGATACCGTCGCGCGTATAACGAGGGCTAAACGGCAACACTATAAATGCCGATTTTATGACCGACTTACGAAAGCTATACATTAATAGGTTTATTACCAACCTATTTACTATAAAATTAGTAGCGGAACGGCAGGCTATCATGTAAGAGTGCCCCAGAGAGGATTACCCCCAGCGCGATACCGGCATTTGGCAAGATTTAATTAATCTAGGGTATGGCACCGACTCACCACAATTTCAAAATGAATACTATTGGGACTGCTGAGTCAGGTCAAGCAGCGCTTCCGATGAAGCCTGACTCCTGCCGCAGCAGGCTTCCGTCAGTCAACTGGCCTGACCGACAGCAGCCTGCCGTCAATACGAAGCCATCACGGCAGCTGAGGAAAGAGGAATCTTTGTTGTTTGTTGTTTGCTTTTCCTGATCCTGAATTCCTGTATATAGAAGAGGAATTCCTCCTCTATCCGTAGCTAGATCCTTAGATCAATCACAATTAGTTACAATACGCATATACTGGGAGAAGGCCCTTTCAGTACCGTGTCTAGTAACTACTCGTGATATACCAACAGTATTGGTGGTGGAGGTACGGTCCGTCTTCGAACAACGATTCCGGGTACAATTAATGTTGATCGACTGACAGGCTCAGTAATTTATTCTGTGGGGTACAGTACAGAAATTACTTATGAAGCCGTGTCGCTACTCCATAGAAGCCACAACGAGATGTTCTTTGTTATGTCGGGGTTTGGCCACAGTTGGCGAGTTAAGCCACTGTGAATGTGCTTGTCAAACTCTGCCCGTGTTCAAGACACACCTTCGTTAAAGCTCACGTTTATTCCTGAGAAGGAACTCCCTTTATTCGCCGATCCCGACTTCCCAGTGAATATAAGCCGTGTTTTAGTGAGCAGGCGGCCCTGGCCGAGCATTGGTGTCGGCGGTTCGCTTGGGCATGTGTAAAGCGGGCTTTAATAGCCTCGAGAGAAACGTCGCCAAATGCAGCCGTAGAGGGCCAAAGCCTGGCATCGCAGAATAGCAAAATACTCAACCACTCTATACTAAGTCGCTCCCGAATGCCCCCTAGCACAATTAACACGTTCTAGTGTACACAAACCACCTCCAGTTGCCCATTCTCTCTCCCACAGTTAATAAAGAAGCTATGCATATAAAGGACATGCATTGGCTATGTGTCTAGGTGCCTAATGAACCAGCCTATTCTACCTAGATCGTTATAATTGTAAGGAAAACTCACATTACAAGCATTTAATAGTTTTCTAGCGCTCTTTCAGTCACATTGGGTTCAAGGACAAAAGATAACAGGTTATTCTATAGGGTAGCAATTAAGGCATTAATCTATTATAGTTCTTTAATATAAAATTATTTACTATAACTGCTGTCTATAATATACACGCCATATAACAAAATTTATTGCTTTCCGTTTAGGTCATTATTATAGCTATTGCCGCTATCGCTATTGCCACCATTCTCGTTGTCGGTAGTCTATAATAGTGCTGCGCTCTTAGGCATCGATTGTATCCTAACTAGCACATGTAAGGTGTGCCTATTCTATTTACAATGCTTCGCTATATACATATATATGAAGACTATATCGCATTTTATGCTTTATTTAGGCTTCAAACTATAATTCTGCTAACATAGAGCTTTTACAATAAGACCATAGCTAATTTGGCATCTTGCCCCAGAGGGCCACATCCTCGGCCAACCACGTGGTCTCTCTAGTTGGGAAGTATCATCGCCAGAGTGCTTCGTCTAGAACTCATAATAATACCATTGATTTCCTATAAACACCTCTCCACAACAAAAATCATGACGCAATCGGAAATGACGCGTACTATTGGGCGAGAACTTGGAACCACAGAAGCATTTTATAGTCCGATGACCCATTCCCCCAAATAAATTCGGAAAGTTAGAACGAAACGGTGTTAGATTTGACTGACTGGCGGCTTGTGATGTTAGGCGGCGTCGAAAGTCGTGTCGTGGGCGACTAATCTTCGTGGCGCCGTCTCTCGTAGAATATTCCCCTGTCTCGAGGAGGCTAATAACATCTCCGCTAATTTCAGGCAGTTTTCTATACGTAACGGTAACAAATAGGCTCGCTCAATTACTGTGCATTGATTGTCAATTCTATACTGTTTTATGCCACGTGCTTATCACTGGTGCCGCAGTTGCGTTTGGCCTCCAGTACACCAATAGGTGCCGCCAACATGCACGTCTACAATTGGTCCATTGCCGACTTAGTTGACAAGAGAGACGCTAGAAGTGACAGCGTACTTCATAGATAGAATTTGTCATAAGTGTGGAAACTATTAATACAATCAGATAATAGCTAGCTGAGATTGAACTCAGAAGTACAACTCCCAGGCAGAGCACCATCCGTCAACTATAACTGAGCACGAACGAATTTCCCAACACAGCAAGACATCCCTCTAGAATAAACCAACAGGTTACTTGTGCAGTTTCATATTATGAACTACTGTATGGTTCATCAAAAATCTCTACTTCGCCATGTCAGCGACTAGTTTGGATACGGCCAGAGTGACCCGCCGCCATTTCCATACTGGCATTGGCGATGGTCGTTGCCCTGGCATCCGCTATTGCAGCCCATATTGCCTTGACTGACTCCACTGTTGCTGCTAATAGCCTGGTTGACATTGGCAAAGGCGTAGTTGTGGTCGTAATACGAATCATGTTCAGGGGAGCCAGGGGCAAAGTAGCAATGAGTATGCGTCTGGTAGTTTGCATAGCCATTATGAGCTGACATCAATGGCTGATACCAGATTGTATGGCAGCCATGCTCAACATGCTTCCAGACGCAGGTCTGGGTATCAGTCAAGGTATTCGTTTGGCCCCAGCTAAAGCCAAAAGAGGCCTTGATGATGTTGCTGAAATCAGCGGTAAGGGTATAAGTCCAGGTTTGAGCAACAGCAAAGCTGACAGCGATTGCTCTCGTACAGTCATCGCAGTAGAAGCAGCTGCCTACTTGTTTCCACGTCTGATACCAGTAATGCCAGTCATGCTGATCATACCATGTCTGTCTTTCTGTGAAGCAAAGTGGAGGTTTCGACTCCCTCTTCGCCAAACCGCTGATGAATTCGGCAGTGCGATCTTTAAGCTCTTTGCCGGGGTGATGTTCAACGCTAGTAACATTATTGTTGGTGCGGATTGCCTGAAGTTGCTCGCGGGTGTACTTGTTCTTAATAATGACCACAGTTCCATTCGGGTAGGTTCTTTCAGTAATTACATCCCGAGAAGGCTGGCGGATCATGGCACAAATAGAGTCAGTGCTTCCTTCATGGCATTTGACCAAGGTTGAATTGTCACGTGGCAGAAGAATGTCGGATTCCGAAGTTACAGGCGTGGACAAGCCGACTGTCACAAGGAAAGCTAGAATGGTGCTTCGAACAGTCATGGTGAAGATACATGTAGGTGATGCCGGCTGGTGATTGAAGTGCAGAGTTCAACAGAACAACCCAGAGTGAAGGCTTGAAGATATTTTTATATTCCAGCAGCTGATTCTATTACTGTAATCATCATTGCTAGCATTATACTCCCAAGCCTGCTTGTGTATTTGCGGCTCGGCGTGTGACCACGTGGGGCGTCTCTTGGCCCTGGGTAGTGGTTCATGCCAATGTACTGGCCTCAGTTAATCTGGTATCGTGATCCAAATTAGGAACAATACGCGACGGTAAAATCTCCGCAAGACTGACATTAATTAACCGTTTGCCCAAGTCTTAGGTGAGACCTTGAATATGAGAAGAGACTAGCACGATAATTAATAATACGTAATGCCCGAAACCTGCTTCTTGATAACCTCTATGCTGTCATTAGACTGTGGCTGATTATTGGTCCCATAGCTCAGTCGAGACATTCATTGCCGTAATCCAGCGTACCGCCTTCGTAACATCTATAGCGCTTACGTTTCTGTCATCTGATCAAAGGTGGCAATCTCGGGATGTGTAGAACAACCCAATCATTCATCTGCGACAGATGCACAATGCTCCGCACAAGTATCCATCTCCACTGCCATGATGTAACGAGCCACCCCGCGAGATTGTAGAGTCTATCACTTAAGTTTAGAAAGTGATTAGAAATTAGTACTTTGGGGAGAAAACCAGCCCCTCACGATATCCATTGTCGATACATGGTTAGGTTAGTCCATTACCACCAAATATAGCCATGGTTACGACCGTGCCGGGCGTACATGCGCACGTCAGACTTGGACGGAAACTCACAGTTATTCGTCCCCTTACACCAAAGCGGATACTATATTTTGGGCTACTCTGCAGTTATTCGTCCCCACAACTTAAATGAAGTGAGTTCCTTACACTGTACATGAGACCCAAAAGAATGGTTTCAATGCCTTACTCCACCGAAGCCGCCCGGAGTGTTGGCGAACCGGACCTTTCGGGCTCTTTGACTAGATCTGAAAGCCTTTGAAAGGCTAGCGGGGCCAGGACTACTAAGGAGCATAATCAGCCACCGTAATCTCGGGCATCAGGCAGAGCACACCGATCTTTTCCGACCGCACAAGCCCGCAATGGTTCCGAAATAGTATTGTTTAAACGTTCAATTCATAGCTGCAGTTGAGGAAGAACTTGACTCGGATGCATCACTTTCTACAGTAGTGGCTGTTGCATGGAGTGAGGACACCTGGTACTTAATTTCAGGCAGGCCATGGGTATCGATTATTGGCCGAGTGCGGGGATCGTAATCGGCACCGAAATGTGAACACTGAAATACGCTTAAAACGTGGGAACCAATACGTTTCCGATTGCCCCCGATTACGAGTTTTGTGCCACTATTTTAAGCAGCCACTAAAAGCCAATGCACTACACCAACAGGCAGACTAGCCCAGTCCGATTTGCACGGTGCACCCATAGCCATCAGCCAGTGCTTCTAGGAACTATTCCTTGTTGGTGCAGTATTGGAATTCTCTGGCCAAGAAGCCCAATGCCGCACAACGCCTAGTGTACTCAGCACTCTCGTTAACCCCTCCTCTTGGTAAAAGAGGCTTCAACTCCCGGTGAGCACCTGGCGATGCCCAAGCCAGTAAGTCGGCTCCGAGTGTGAGGTCCTGACGGCGTAAACTTGCTGGCGCCAACCAACATGTGTGCCGGCGAACCTTTTCTTTTTGCGGTCGGGTAACTGTACAACATTACGTTACGCCACTCTAATCGCAAAGATCCAAACACAAGCCTCGTCAAACCAAGAAATCTCCGCTGCCAATCTTGGAAACTGGCCCTCAATTGATTAGTAAGTTACTGCGTAGCTCATTGTTCCATCCACTGGTTACCCACTTCGGCAGTTTTTCGTTGTCGGGCAACCGCCACTAGTGGATTCACCAAACATAATTAACGCAAACCAACTCAATACTGCGGATCAGTAATTGACGACGTATTGCGGAGCATTAATCATAGCTTTGCGGCTACATCCTGGCCGCGGCACTGGGGTGGTCAGGTGGTGGGTGTTCACATGTAGATATTGTCCATATCTCCATTGTGCTATGTACGGCGCAGAAGCCGAAGTAACCGTTGCCGCCAGTAGAATTCGGAGCCGCTCCAGAAAAATATACACGGCAGTAATTAGTTCCATGGCAACTGTGGACCTAGGAACAGTTTTCTTTGTCTAAAAACGCAGCGCCCTATTTCATCGGCAATTTTGCCAACCGGCCCGCCTTGTCTCGTAGGCGATTAGTTATCCAGGACTTTCATCGGCACTACGTATCCGTCCCCGACGTTCTAGAATCGGGACATTCAAACTTCTGCCGTGCTCAGGGTCTACAGAGGAGCACAGTGCGGCTGATGCGATCCGCTGAACAAACTTTGATCCACTTGGTCCGCTCCATTCGCTTTTGGTTAGCATATATATTGCTAATGTGTAGCATGTTAATATGTAATACGTACAGTGGGGGGAACAAAGTCGAGATTGTCTAGCTGAACTTGAATCAAAGAAAGTTTATATAATCAGCCTTACAGCTAGGATTACTGTCAGCCGCCACATCTCCGAACAACATCTTTGATTGCGAGGTACTAAGCCACTCAGGGCACCCCGCTCCATCAGGCCCGAGATAACAAACTTTTTCCATTTATGGAAATGCCATCGCGGGTCATTGCACGGCGCTTTACCACTTATCCACCCCGCTCTTTTTTATAAACGTCGGCGCTTACGGGTCATGGCTTATTTTCTTAGTCACAGTTGGTCTGCTTCTTAGTAGTAAGTCAGGTTATCTCGAGTAGTATTGTCTTTGTACATAAGTATCGTTAAGAGCAGAACTCTTAGTAGCTAACTATTGCTTGGATTGCTCAATAGAGAATCGTACCATGCCCAAAACGACCCGCCGCCACCTGCGGAATTAAAAGCAACCACAGCTTCAGTTGCGGTAGATGGGATGCTGAACACTTGAAGAATAGCCTTTAGACAGGTATGCTCTGTTCATTAACCTCATTCAAGATTCAAGGGCGGTAGGGCGAGGTGAAAACAGCAAGGAGCCAAAACTGGAGGCAAACTGACAGCATGGGCTTCGCCGAAAATGGGACGCAAGCTTGAGATTAGGCTATGTAACTAGCAGATAGTTGCCACCTGACTACAGTTACCAGGGTGTAGTAGAACGTAAATGAGTAGATGAATGAATAGCAGTCACTTTTCTGACGTCAAGCTGCCATCTTCTGTAATAGCGCTCATCTTGCACGACATGGGACAATGACCACTTAACAAGTCTCAAGTGGTTCACAATCAATCGTCCACTTGCTGCTTAGACCAGGGTTCGTGTTGTGACCCTGGACTGCATACAAGTTGAAGCTGACCCTCTTCAATGGATAATCGTTGAAGCACCACAGCGCACTCTCGATGATTAAAACATCAAGGTTGTCAAAGTCGTGCATGTGCCATGTGGCACCATTATTGCTATCAACTTCCAAAGAACATGTCCATTCGCAGTCGAAGTAGCTGTTGAAGAATCCGCCTGGGGCTTGATGAAACGGACAACCATTATGATTATTCATACAGTTTGCGACCCCGTTGGACATGTGAGTAGCGATGACTCCAACGTCATGTGCAGACATGTATCGGGATTTCGCACCAGGCGTTTTGGCGATACCACTTTCCGTCCTAAATAGCTCTCCGTCCAGGCTATCAAAAATTTGGTTTCCTTCGATGCAGCGGCTGGCGTGGCCTGGAACAGCCAGCATAGCTGTAAAAGCCACAGAAACGGTGGCGAAGAAACTCTTCTTAATAAGATAGTTCATGCACAAGTATTTGTCAAGTCATCTATCACCAGATGCTAGCAAAGATGTAGAGAGAAGTGATAGTTGCGTCTCATATAATCTGTTCAGTCATTCGGGAGACAGGGTTCTCCTTATAGGCTGAGGAGGTGTGCAATACTCTCTATAAAAGATACTAAAAATAATTCATTGGCTTTTATTCCTAATTGCCTTAATCGGACGAGCTTACCAGAAAGACCAGCTTCATGCCTGGTCTGAAGTGACGGGTACCGTTTCCGAGGCTTTAGGCGCATGCAAAATCCCGAGAGACAGATTTTGTCCATTGAAAAATAGAAGTCCAAAACAACTCTCTTGTAGGTAAAAGCCCGTAATTGAATTATATGGCCGGGAGATGTCGTGGCAGTCTATTTGTCTAAGCTTATGGAGGGATTATTAAACACCATCACGTATGATTTCTCAAGGCACATATGTAATAAAATAACGAGAAGATGGGTCCTTTATTTTAACTTTTGAATGCATTTATTAATCACGAGGAGCTACCTTATAAGGAATGGAAGGACTGCCTGTATTGATTGAGCATCTCGAGTTGTAGGTCAGTGAGACAGCAAGCTGACTTCGTTGCCTGGGTATGAATACTACGGCTGATGCATGACTGACAGAAGCAGAATTGTCCGCAAACAGCGCCAATAAAACCAGGGCATAAGACAAGCTGAGGCTTAGTCCTAAAGCCTCCTAGACCACAAAAAGGAGACTCCAGCTCCAGGACTACTAATCTGAAAAAGCATATGTAACGACTGGGGTCCCTCCGTTGTTGTGTTAAGGTTAAACCCTTGGCACCGCAGTGGGTCCCTGTCAATGTGATGCTTTCTTAGCGGGTTTTGATGCCATGACCACAACAGTCAGCCGAGACGTTAAGTGCGAGGCAATGCTCTACTTACCTGATGCCACACCTACATTCTCCATGAATACTTTTAGTGAGTGGAGATATGTAAGCCCGTATCAGCTCATCTGGTGTTTTTAAGAAGCCCGTTGCCTCATTGTATGCCCATATACGGAGTAGCATAAATCGACTCAATAAAATAGACCCTAATTACAGGCGCCAACCATCTGCCATCTATCATGCAGCCCACTTCAGCTTGGTTTTAGGGCTTATTTCAGGGTAGCACCTGGGGGTGAAGTTTTGGGAGCTAAAGTATCTGGGCTGCTCGATATGGAATCACTCATACTCCATAGTACGTGATGACAGAAGGCCGCACCAGTGGAGTTCCCGACGAATGTTTACCCTTCTACTGTCTGTCCCAATTATCCTGCGTAAGTCGCCACAATAGCAGTAATGACGAAATGCAATATTAGCAATAGTGGGCAACATAAAAAGGCTTCCTTGTATAAGAAGGATACGTAAGTACCGGGACCAAAGCTCACGCAGTAAAACTATACCAACAACCAACAATACCACTGTCTAGCTCAAAGTTAGATCCGCTCACAAATCCTATTCATTAGGCCTCATGGCTCATACTAATTATGTTTTGCAGGCTATTGGTTCAATTGCGGCTATTTTCTGTTTGAGCAGCTCTGCCGCAGCGGTCAATCTTCCACTTGCCGGAGGAGTTCTCACATCATTTACCGACGCTGAATGTAGAACCACTAACGGAGGCCCGGATGGACTTGGAACGACCTGTCAGCATTGGGGCGGCGTCCAGAATAGCTTTCATATAAATGACTTGTTTGTGAACACCAAGGACTGTTCAAATCTCTCTCTTCACTGGTATAATCATGCAAAGTGTACAGGAACTGCGGCCGTTGTTTATCGAAAAATTCAAGCCAACAAATGTTATCAATATTTAACCCATGGGGGTGAGTGGGTGCAGCTTGTTTGTAATAACCCTAATCTCTGAGATTGTATAGTGTAGTGTTTAGTGAACAAAAATCCAAATCCAAGAGCCGCTGAACAGCAGCAAAGTTTCATTCAAACCTTTACATTTTCTAAACAGTCACAACTCTTAAAGATGAGGCCGCTCTTTTGCCCCTATTGGCTAGTGGTTATTAGAGAGTATACTCTCAGACACAAATTCCAAACTGTCGGTATTTAGTGAGAATAATATATGTTTTATAATAGCTTTGGTATTCTAAGTCCTATATTATAGTTATACTCAATATATAAATAATGATTATATTTTACTCTAAGCCTCAGCAAAGTAAATCAATAATATTCTACGGCGCTATCACACAGTCCAGTTCACAACTCCAAGATCGAAACGACAGCCAGACTTATCAGTGCCAATCGAGGCGGCCCGGCTCAATCTCTACGACCTACAGTCCCAAACAAGGCCATGGTGGTAGAAGCCTGGTGTATTTACATTTTTAGCAATAATGATCTGTAGACGGCATATTAAGTGGTTACATTCCCATACATGCAGAATCAGACAAAATGTTATCCTCTATACTAAGAAACGGGTCACAGTCATATATCAGGATAGGGGGTACGACATGGTTATTACAATAACCAAATACGGTAACCTAGATTGTAATCATACACCAACATAATGGGTACAGATACTAAGCAACACTCCAGTGTAGACTCTTTCCCCCTCGAGCAGTTAGCAGTTTATTAGTCGGATAGCACATCTCTCAAAACTCGTAGCCGGCATGAGCGACCTCATCATCTCCGTCGTGGACCTAGTTCCATCTAAATTTTATATGCTTTTTACGAGAAGCTTATGGTGGCTGCTTAGTGGCTGCTTATAAGTGTTATTGCAAATATCTCAAGGCACTATCTATACGTACCGTTCTGCAGCATCTTCAACTCTATGATTACTGTACCTTCAACGTATATCTCGCCTGGGACAAGGTACCCGTCACAATGAATTCAATCGGTAGCTTCGTCCCGAGAGTCATCATAGCATGATAGGGAAAAGACACCTCCCTAATAAAATAAAACTAAAAATCATATATATATATATAACTATATATAGTTATCACTTTATACTTTTTTTCTTGCTCTTAAATAACTAAATCATCTATCCCCCTCGAATTGTTAAATAAGCTTCTTCTGATTCTTATTATGAATAACTGCTCTTGTGGGAAAAGCGCCACGATTATTGATCAAGCTGACGCCGCCCCTCAAAAGGAACCAAAGTGTTCAAGGCCACCTGTAAGGCTGTACCGAATATGTGAAATTGTGGCTACGCTTAGGGGCTGCCCCGCTGTTGGCCAACTTTATACGACAGCTACTACCTAGGCGGGTGAAGCGGAGCGAGCCGAGATATAACACAATCATATGATCAGTAATCAACCCATACGAAACGTACTGTGATAACAAAGAAAGGTTTAACAACGTTGTGATTCTAATAACTACCTTTAACTTGTACTCTAAACCATGTACTAAAATCTTATGCGTAAAAGAGGCTTCTCTACGGGGCAAAACTATTAAATCTTGATTACTATCAACTAACTCAAGTACGCTTCTAGTTATTAATATATTCCTTTATTTTTATAAATATACACACATATATATGCCTAGTCTCAATCTAATATATATAGTCCAGTCTAGTAGTCGTCTTTACACTCTCATCTATTATATTTTACCAAGTTAGTCAAGTATAGTTTTAAACTATAGTAACTAAACCTTTTTGCGCCTCATCGCTCTTGTCATCACTCACTATGCTGTTCAGCAAAGCACTCCAACTCGTCCTCGGCCTGGCGGCCAATGTATGCCATGATCTACCAAGCGACATTACCGCCGCCGCAGGCCTTGAGTCCCGGGCATACGGACACCACTTCTACGGTTATAACTGCAAAGACTGCAATTGTGCGCCCGTGTATACCGCGGATAATTTCGGGTGCGATTCGACCTGTCGCCTTATGCGTTCAAACTTCATTCAGTCCGTTGCTCTTAAGAAAGACAGCATGTGGGATCCTCTGTATCCTGATGCGGACCTGTATGCTGGGTTGCCTTGCAACGGTGCCTCGCAGCATGCTTCGATTGGCAGTCTTCAAACCTGGGGCTGCACAAATGTGAACATCGATAACGGATTCCTTGGGGTCAAGTTGTGGTATGGATGTAGACATTGATGGTCTGGTTAAGAGGGTTTAGTGTTACAATTACAGAAAAGCAACCTGGTCGGTGGGAAGGCAACCAGCCCAAGTAACGCAAATGGAGGAAACCCAATATGTTTCACAACAAAGAACAAAGTATGGTTAGCTGGCTCAAGGTGTTAGCACATAGGAGACAACAATCAGTCTAGATAGTTTAGATCGCCATTGATCAATCTGAGTAATGGTTCGCTATTAAGAGTTCTCTTATTAACTATACATACAACAACTACCATACTGTTTGAAATAACTTGGCCTACCTTTGAGCATAAAAAAGCTTCTGCTTACAAGATACCTGGTACCTTCTGTTAAGAAAGTAGGACTAATCGTACCAATTTGCTCAACACTGCAAACAGCTTCATCGAATTCTGGAACCAGGCTCTCCGCGATGTCAAGTTTGCCACGACCAATTTTGGTAAAGTTAGCTGAAAGAAAATGCACATTTATTTGGCCTTCTCATATACTTCTGTTCTCGATGAAAGCCGTTAGTCCAGGCACTCAGTGGAAAAAATGATATTAATCCAGACGTTGGTCTCATCATGATCCGGCGCAAACGCCGATTTGGACAAGAAAGAAAGCCAGTTTCGTGGTGCGATCATTGAACATTCTTGAGCAAGGTGGCCTTGGCTAGAGTCTCCACATATGCGTCATTACTCTGAACCTTCAACAACACGCGGCAGCTCCAAATCAGCACTTACACACTCTCTTCTATCCTCCATCACAAGATCACTACTCTGCTTATTTAGGAATGCCGCTGCTATTTC
>FWCC01000053.1:0-13031 GCA_900169235.1 Zarea fungicola
GTGACTGTTGAATGTAACGGACGACACCGAATGCGTAGATGCGATATCTACCCGGGAGCAAGTTGCCGTGCGGCCAGAGTTGGTCAATTTCAGTCCGCAGTGAAGGGCAGATAGATGCGTGGCTTCCACACGGCGCCAAGGTATGGCTCCTCCCTACCACGACAGCAGGTGAAAGGAAGTTGCTGCCACCAGCACCGATGGAGCAGTTCTGTCTGGTCAAGAAATTGCGGTTAGCAGGGATCCGGATCCGCCTGGCTCGACCGGCCTCTGACAACGTGTATCATAGCGCGCGCAACTCAGCTCATATCACGAGGCTACCGAAATGTCGGCCACCTCTGGTCAACGCTTGCGTTTGTCTATCGGCGGCTACTTGACGATTATTTGACGTCAACCTAGGCCAATCTCTCATGAAACCCATTTTATAAAAGAAGGCGCCACTAATAATGGAGCGTGGTGTACGAGACAGATAATTATCAATATCCGCGCCGATACCAACTGTTTTCCTGTTTTCCTTTTTCTCTCATCTTAGATTGAAGGCGAGGTTCTTAACACTCATTAATGCCTTTGCTTTTTGTTTTCCTTGTTTAAAAGGCTCGAGGACGGTTGCCAGCTTTGATAGCCCGTGATTATGATACCCGATGACGGGTCATAGGTGCTTACGGTCGGGGTACCCTAAATGGTTGGTCGGCGCTGAGCATCACGGTGGGCTAATATCATGATACAATGCGTTTATTTCAGCAAAAAACTAATATCCGAACTAGCCAATAGATTCGATTATCTGCCATCCAGATGTATGCAGGTACGGATACACACATGCAGCCAATGCAGGCGTGACATGTCCTTGTGCTCCTAGCGAGTCACGCCGGTCGTGGAACTCGTGCAGTGGTAACTGGCAGGTTCGGTTATGTTTAGTGCCCGGGGAAAGGGGGGTCAAGCAATATCTGCTCCTGAAGGAGCCAAGCACGCTGATATGCGGCAATAAAATCGACGAGGCGAAGCGCTTCCGAAAATGGCAGAGCCAACTGCCTGAATTTCATGTCGTGAAGTTCTCTGACGGCTCGAAACTGACAGCTGGCGCGGTAGGTTGGGGCCAAGGAAGGAGAAGGTAAGCCAAGGAGAAGGGCGTTTGGGTGTCGCAGAAGTATTCGACAGTGAGGTGGAAAGAGCCTGGAGCATCTAAAAAGGCAGTTTCGCCGCAAACACGACAAGAAGCTGAAGTCGGATCACCACGTATAATACGGTTACACTGCCGAGCCGTACTTGGCCACTTCCTTGGCCGCCACCGCCGCTGCGATTCGGTCTATTTCCTGCGACGTGTATCATTTATTAGAGATGCATAGCGCCTAGCCCTTGATTGGGTAAAGCACCGAATTTAGGCGCCGAAGCAGAGAAGCAGTTGTAGGGTCTGCCAAGGCCCGCATCTGTTATTCAAGCAGTAAGGAAACAAAGGGAATTAGAAAAAAAGGATAAGTATTAATAACATATTACCGTATGTAATTACAATGTTTCTATAAATAGGTATTGTCCCTCATGAGAATTTTTCTTTGTAGAACAAGGAACAGATTTTATCCTGTTGTGCCCATTCGCCTCTCTAAACAACTGTGTTGAGATCTGTCTGGACACGCAGCTCGTGCCTACGCGCCGTGGCGGCCAATCTGAGTTGTCTATCCCTTTCAAAACTTCAGGCATTGTAGTTTCTGCCATGTGGCACCTAATTTCTGTCATGGTACCGCTAGTACGGGGCAACGGTCAGCGGATTGACGTCCAGTTGCAAAGCGAGCGAAACAGTGACGGGTTCTGGCAAAGTAAATTAAATTATCGCATTAGTCCACAAGCGTTGCATACAACAACTTTTGTTGCCAAACCAAAAAGTCTATTACTCCTATTGACTCTATTATCACCCATTAACCCTGATCATAGTCATTGATTCTTGACCGCTTCGACGTCTCCTGAGTGGTGACAGACGTCTGCGTAGTTGCCGGCGACAATGGAGAGTGGCCGTCTTCATCCTTGGACTGACCGAGGGTGCTGGGACCAAGTAGCTGACTAATAGCGGACCGAATTCTGTTGAGGTGCATAGGCACCCAGATCTTATAAATGTTGGTTATGATCCGGTACGATGTGCCTCGTTCTTTCCCCTCTTGCTCGGTGAAGTAGAATGTACGAATAGCTTCGCGGAAGCATGTTGTATTGTCTTCAGCAATCTCGACGTAGTGAGCGTAGATTCGTACCGAGCTAGCATCATGCGAAACGGAAAACCCAAGAATCTCGCCATGGAGCTCCTTCTGCCGTCCAACCTCCCTGAAAAGCTTAACGACGCCCCTGATAGCAATCGTCATACTGAGGCCATTCTGACGATCGGCTGCATCAAGGGCGGCGCTGCCGCATTTTACTTCGCAGGTGAGGAAAGGAAAACACATCATGTACGTCGCCATGAACGGTGACTGATCATTTGCAAAGACATCTCCGACCCCAGGTTTTAATTTCTCACGCTCCTCTTCTGTGAAGGCATCATGTCGGAAGCCGACCGCATAGTCTGGTTGCGGCCGTTTCTCAATCTGAGAAAGAAGCCTTGCGTTGGTCCAGCTCTCATTCCAATTCTCAACCAGGTTATCTGAATTGCAATGCATGGAATATACCTCTGCAGACGGCACAATATTTGGTGTTATGGTTTGAATGATCCTCGCCTCATTGCGATTTCGCGTTTGGTTGCAGATGCTCTCGAACTTGTCGCCAAAGAAGTCGGTTGGGGGAAGCGGTGGTTGTCCTGCCTGTAATTCCCTACAAAGGTCCTTGCTTTGTTGCGTAAGCCCCGCAGGCGACCTGTTAAAATAGCTACCATGCCTTTCCAGTAGCTTATTGAACTTGAGATCTGAGTAGGGCACTGTCGCGCTCCCCGTGTCAGAGTCACCGGGTTCGGATCGCTTGCGGCCTCGGCTTTGGCTTCGGCTGCTCGCAGAGGCCGAGGATTTTCTTTCTGCAAGAATGCGGTTCATATTGGAATGCTCTCGCTGTCGGAGCCAGCGAAGGACCGAATTGCCTGGCACAGTTGTGAGAGGGGACCTTTCGCGCGGTTGCCTGCCGCGTTTGTGTACACGGGTACTGGTATCGCTGGGAGCTTTGAGTTGTCGCTTCTTCGAGGGACAGGAGGTCGTTTGTGTCGGCTTGTTGACTGCACGGTTGAGAGTTTGAGATCTGGTGCGAACCATGTTTTGGGAAGAAGGGGATCTTTCCTGTCCCTTTCAACGTCCATCGAAAAAAAGGGTGCCGAAGCTTCTCCAGCTGGTCACAAAGGCGGCCGGCTCTTGGAATGCTAAATCAAGTCAGATGAGATCAAATATCGACGGTTGGACAGTAATTTTCCTCTGCAGGGCAGTGGCAGCCAGAAGGATTTGTTGTCGTCGGTTGGTGTGCAGGTGAGGAAATGCTGTGTCAGGTTTAGGTGGCGGCGGCAATTCGGTTGGCAATGGATGGCTCTCAAAGGTGTGGAGATCTCCAGACGATGTCATCCATCGATAGGTCCGCACTCGAAACACTAGTTCAGATGCCCTTTCAGTCACTGAATACTACCTGATTGGCTTACTGTCGCCAGACTTCCGCTTGGACAAGGCTAGATGCCAGCAGGAGCATTGCCCAGTTCGACATTAGAATGAAAATTTCGATGAAAAGATTCATGTGCGGTAGTTGAGATATAAATATTGGCCAGACGATGGTGAATGAATAAGACGGACAGTACCAAATACGTAGAGGCGACGCCTACCCGGGAGTAGCTATACAATGTCTTCCGACTCGCGTTGGCCTGCACCAAAAACGCAAGAGTATCATTGTTGCGTCATATTATATTAATAGAATATGGCAAAGCCATTCATCTATTCAAGTTTTGAACTGTCGGCCTCGACCCTGAGTGGCGAAGATACGCAGTGCAGTGAAATGTTTCTGCGCATCCCCTCGAAAGCGATCATTTGCTGGGAACTTGTCAGACTGTAGAGCACGTAAGATGTGTCCTACAGCAGTATACTGGAAGATATATTTCTCCAATTCGTCAGAGTGAATGAAAAGAATAATCTCAATACTGATTATAGCGACCCATCATGTTGGCCACCAATGTTCCTAATGGCTGGGCACCGTCGAAAAACATGACCTCAATGTCTCACAACCTTGCCCTACTGTCTCCTTGGCGTCTGACAACCAGCAGGCTCAGTAGGTCCTAGTAGCACAGGACTAGCACGAGTTTCCGGCAGTATAGGGAGTAGATGGCGCTACGTACAGGCACCACGAATACTTTCTCGTTTGATTTGCCTCGTCCCAAACAGTTGCGAGCGGCAAGCCGCGTGACTGGACTTGAGAGGGTGACGGAATTAGTGTGCCGTTCGGCGCGGCCACCAGCCATTCCAACGTTTTTTGGGTGCCTTCCGTGCCTGCTGCGCCGATCTACAGCAGCATACGGCATACAGCATGTAGGAACTGGTCTCTCGGCTGGACAACGCCGACAACTGGCGCGCTGTGCAAGTCAGAGGCCGCGGGCGAGTCCGCCAGGGTAGATCCTGCTCCTAGCCTGTGCGCCGAGAGTATGCAGGCGAAAAGCCCGAAAGCAAAAAAGTCTCGCCACAGTCGAAGGCTGTATGTGATGTCGCAGGTGTCCAGTTGCGAAGAAATCGAAAAAGCTCCAACAACACCCTAGCGCGCATCGGTAAGCCGAAGGCAGGTAGAGAGCAAGTTGCTGTGCGGCCAGAGTTGGTCAGTTTCAGTGCGCAGCGAAGGGCAGATAGACCAGTAGCTTCCCCAAGATGATAGTGGGTGAAAGTAAGCTCTGGTCAAAAGCGGCGGTTAGCAGGGATCAGGATCCGCCTGGCTCGACAGGCCACTGACATCATAGCGCGCAACGCAGCCCAAATCGCGGTGCTACCAAAATGTCGGCCACCTCTGGACGACGCATGCGTTTGTCCATCGGCAGCTACTTGGCGACTACTTGACATCCACCTAGGCCAATATCTCATGAAACCCATTTTATAAATGCAGATGCCACAAATAATAGAGCGTGGTGTACGAGACAGATTATTATAAATAAATATCTGCGTCGATGCCCGCTGTTTTCCTGTTTTCCTTTTTCTCTCATCCTAGATTCAAGGCGAGGCTCTCAACAGTCATTTATACCTTTGCTTTTTGGTTTGCTTTGTGTAACAGGGCTCGACGGTCGCCAGCTTGATACCGCATTACTATGGTACGAATGATGGGTTATAGGTGCTTACAGATGGGGGTGCCCTAAATGGTTGGTCCACACTGAACATCACGGTGGCTGATATCATGATACAGTGCTTTTATTTTCCCAAAAACCAATATCCCAACTAGCTAATAGATTCGAATATCTTCCATCCAGATGCATGCAGGTACGGATACACGCATGCAGCCCCATGCAGGCGTTACATGTCCTTGTGCTGCCGTCGAGTCCCGCTGATCGTGGAACTCGGACGGTGGTAACTTGGCATGGCGCTGGCTCTTACGGGCATCGGCTTTTAGGCTATTACGCTAGCAGGTACCCCTGCATCCTCCTGATCCTATCTCGCTACTAGCCACACACAAAATGAAAAAGGGAGAAAAAAAATCACAGCGAAACAGACTGTCATACACTGTCGAACACGGTTGCAGGGAGCATTTTCATACACAAGTCTTGCGCAAGGGCCTCGTGCATCAAGCGAACCCTATCCCATCTAGCGTTGGGTGATATTGGTCTATGTGTGTGCTGGCGTTGGTTCAGCCGGCAGCTCAGACATGACCGGACAAGGGCACTGGCCGGCAGGTGGCGTGCAATACATCCCGGACTGTTGCGTTGCATTTACAGGGCCTCGGGAATGTACAGGGGGGGGATGCGGGGATACGTCGACGGCGCCAAGCCGCCAGCGTCGAGAGGGAGCACCATGCTCTTCCACTGAGCTGTTGTCTGCATCTTTACCTGCGCGATTAGGAGGACGAGTACGGCACGGGGTGGGGGACGGCACATACATGATGCATTCCACAAGGGCTCCTTGCGAGCACGGCGATGGTTAATACACAGGGATAGCAGGAAGCCGGCGACGAGGGCAGCGATAAATAGCGCGGCGCTACGCCAGACATCGAGTCTGGTGAGGTTCTCGATATCAAAAACCCCGTACGAAGAGGGTGTTGTGCTATATTCTACACTGCAGTCACAAGTGGGTGAGGGGGGGAAAGCAGCTGGTTTGGTCTGGGCTTGAGTTTGTTTCTGGCAGGGAAACGACATGGATACAAGATAGAGAGAAGGAAGGAAGGGGCACAAGTGGCGGGCGGGGGGGTGTTTTATACCTTTCATGTGCTATTTTTAGACTGCCATCCACTGGTCTGGGTATTGAACGACAAATCCAGCTAGTGCACTAACAGTAATCCGAAGAGCGCCAGCAGACCTGTGACCTGCAGTAGGCCCTGTCAGCTAGAGTTTTAGCAGCGTCAGTGTGTTATGCATCTTAGGCCAAGTGTACCCATATTTGGTGCCATTTACCCCCATAACTGGTGGAAATTACCTCCGGATTTTGGTGGCAATCTTGCAGTCGTTCCTAAATCTTTGGGTAAATAGTCTAGGCATCCACACAATTAAAAACCAAATACTTTTCAGCCCGATTTCAACGATTGTTTTTCTAATTTTCTATTTCTTGGACAAGATCATCGCATAATCATGGCGATATGGGCAGGAGAAGATGAACTAGCCATGGAAACCCATGGAAATCAATGGAAGCTAGCGTAGAGGCCACGGTGTCCACATTGTCGCTCATCGGTTCGGTCGCACTATGCCGACTCGATGTTGCGCTTTCTTACCTGCTTCATCAGTGCTCCCGGTATTTTCTGTGCGAGACCAGACGAATATAGAAGATTTTTGCTATTGGCAATTTTGACGATAATTGTACACCACAACCAAATGGATCGACCTGCGAAGATCTCTGGCTAAGCACTTCTTCCTGGCATGATCATCAACGCCTGTCTATCCTGCGCTGTCAATTTGGTTGGATGCAACTAACGGATTATCAAGTGAACAAATACCTTCCCATTCGTTTCCAAGAACTTTCTGTTCAAGATCGACCGAAAGCTCCCTGCATCCCCCGCTTTGTCGTTCGTCCAGTTCTGGAAGATGAATAGATTGTAGGGGTTAGAAAGCCAGAAATAGATGTGCCAGAAGTGGTATTGTGCCTGATGGGGTACCTGAAGTGGGAGTTGCTATACATAGAAGATTTGTATTGGGTATCTTGATCATGGGAAATGAATAAGATGCGGAAACGGGTATCCTCCAATTCGGTGGCCTATTTCTTCTTGTTCTCTGCGCCCATGTCCCGTTAGCGATATTGAACCCATATTCTGGGCTGTGTTTCTGGGTTCTCACGTCAATTCGATTCTTTAACTAGTCTGTTCCTCCTGATCTGACTTATTTGAGAGAATAGCGCCTTTTGATCAGCTGTTGGTGGGTTTCTATGCCGTCAAAAAGTGGCTAGCCACACCAAGGCTTGATTATGATACCATTTATGTGTGACATTCTCCCTTTGTCTACATCCAGGCTGTCCCTGTTTCCGTTTTTCTCAACCCGTGGCGCCTTCCGCTGTTACCTTTTCTGGCTGGCCGTATCCCAATGACAAACTTTCCTTCTTCCACATCACGGAGTCGTTATCCCTGCGGCGAGTTGGCGCCTCGCTGCCCAACCGCTCCTGCACAATGTAGGGCGAAGCGGGTTAGAAGCTAGTAACTTGCATAGCAGCAACAGGAAGTTGTACATCTCTTGGGCTTCAGTATATTTACGGTCTAAATCTGCGATTGACTAAGTCTCTTTCTTGCTATGACGTATTTGGGCCGGTTGCTATTTTGTGCTGTCTGCTCTAAGCATCAATTTGAGCCGCGCCTGTTGTACAACCGTCATCATCATATCCTAATCTTGCACCAGCTTATTCCTCGGCTCCCGCAGCTATTGTGCGTGTGCCGCGCTTCTCTATGATTTGCGTACACCATGTCCAATTGCTCGCTTATTTGCATACAGGAACAATATGGACCGCTATACCCCCTTGCTAGCTTCCCAGCTTTTACATACTTCCTGGATCTCGGCATCGTACTCCTCCACCTTTCGTTGCAATAGGTCGACTTGGCTTCGTAATGCTGGCACAAGAGCCAGCAGTAGCTTGTATTTTTGACACTCGGCGTTAAGATCCAGCCGTAGCCAATTCTTTTCTTCTTCAAGTTCTGCGATGCGCTGCTGAGGTGAGGCCGCCACGGCCTTGCTTGGAAGCTTCCACAGCTCTAAAGTCTCGGTGTTTCCACCCAACGCTTGAATAGCAAAGTCGATCGAATCAGGGGAAGATGGGCGAGACATCCTCACTTGTTGACCAACTACGCGTTGTGCTGGTTGGCTTTCCATTGCTATGGAAGATTGTTTCATTTAGCTTGATTTTGGAGGTAGGCTGCGCATAGTTGTGTAGAGCCACGATCAGGCTCTAAATAATAACAAAAAAGGATCGCTGCCACAATCGGCCGGCCATAATCAGCGCCGCTTTATCTTCTATAACCTGTTGGCATAGCGTACCCCACAACATGTGCATTTTTAAAGTATTGGTGGATATATATAGGCATCTTGCTAATAGTTTTGTAACATAAATCGAATGGCTCATGGAAATTGATGGGTGCCACAACAATGGAGAGGAAGAGGAAGAAACTGGACAAACCTACTAGGGTGCATCCGCTAGGCACGACCCTTCATCACAGACCTTGTGCGTAAGCGGCCAAATAGTGACCAAGGACTTCTAGAAACACTTTGACCAGTCCCATCCACCACCCCCCACCACCCTCCACTACTTAGGGTTGGAACAGCTGATCCGCCGCTCTAGCCGTCAACGTAGATTATTACAGACAAAATGTCAGCGCGGTCGAATATTTTGCTGGCTCTGGCTGGGTACAGCAGTATAGACGCAGTTGTGGGACAGCAAGATCAGGCCTTACAGCGGCAGTAGCAGGTCCCCATTTACCATTTACAGGGGGCAAGCCAAGTTGAGTGAAACAAAAGCATGTATTGGTTGGCAACCAACCAAAAGCGCTGGCTGTGGTGTGTGTTGCTCGTGCCTGCCATTTTCATCTATTAGTTAATCTCTATTTAACCCACCCTGCTGGTGACCTTCGGATGCCTCGCCAACTTCATGCCACGCCATCGCTCATCCTATCTCTACAATGCCACTAATCATTGCAAGGCCCTACCTGCGACAGCGTATGCCGCGACCAGCGACCAAGCCACGACGGGCGGCGCCCGACCCCCGGTACCAACTTAGGATCAACACAGACTTGAAATACGATGAATGCGGCACTGTCATCGCAGCCTGGGTGGAAACAATGTCACCATTGCTCGTGTCTAAGGAAACGAGGAGGCTTGTCGGTAATTAGTATCGGCACCCGACAGAGACCAAAAGCATCCAAGACTACGAGTAAGTAGACTCGCTGAGAAGATGTGACTTGACCACAGTGGCGAGAGTAAGATGGTTCTAATTGATCCATCTCACTCATTCTAACTTCACAATTCCACATAGGCAAAAACGCGATCACCCTCCATCAACAGGGTGGAAACGACAACTCATGCGTGTCTGGCTATGAAAGTACCGCGTTTGGCCCAATCATGGTTTATGCTACGCTCTTCGTGCCACTAACTGTTAGTACACCTACAACAGCCACTAGGCAACTCTGGCCGGCACATATCGCTTCAGGGATGCTAAGTACGTGGAATATGAGTTCTAGATCTATTTATTAAAATAAAGCTAGAATTAACTGTTTATACACTGCACAGAATATCAAACGAGGTAACATGTTGTGTTCGTTCAGCGTTTTCGCAGCTATTTTTGACTCGGGTTTGTAGAGCGCCCGAGATACTGTTGCTTCAATTACCGGATATGGCAACGAGAATGACGATTTGGCCAATCAGCGTAGTGGATTGTGCGCCATGAGCGCAGCGCTGGTTGATGGAGACACCACGATCCACCGAGATAGACCAAATTGTAGGCCATTCTCCTCGGCTGACTATTTTTAGCCAAATCGTATTCTCAGCATACGTCACTGTTAATTTTCTATTTGACGCTGGCCATGGGCGCAGTGCGACCAACGCAAGGTTGCCTTATGCTTCGTTCTACCTGTCAGTACCTACCTTGTAGCACGTGTTCCCATGGGAATTGCCGTCATTTCTGTTGGCAATGTTCAAAAGGCCTCCTCGTCATGCTTGAGGTGAAATAACTACACATATATTGTTACAATTCAACACATGGCTGCAAATTGGGCTGAACCGAGAGTTACCTCTACCAAGCGAGTGGGACTTGGACGCACGTCATCACATATTAGGCGGATGGGCATTAACTGGAGTTGAGTTGCAACACGGACGCCAGCATGTAGAGCCGAATACTCCGACAGGAGGTCTGTGACATGGAGGACGTGCTCAAGGTAATCTGGTCGTCCGGTTCACATCGCGAGAACAGTCAGACGGCGACCCGACGGTGATGGAAGTGTGGTGCAGTGAGAGTAGTGGGCGGCGTGACGTATTTGGCTGTTCCGTATTTGGGCGTTCGCCGAGTCGTCCCTTGCTACAACAATAGTGTCCGTTTCGCACCAGAGGATTGCTCTTCTCGTCAGTCTAATATTGTTGTGGAGCAAGCCCTACTTCAACCGCCCTAAAGCGATACATACAGCCTGTTCTGCTACCACAACACCGGCGATGTCGGGGGCGTCCCTATTATTTTATGGCAAGCAGCCGAGGGCCATGCCGGACAGCCGGTTACCCCTTCATGGTGGAGTGAGTCGGAAGACCCTACTGGGTATCAGGCACTCGNNTAGCTCATCCCATTGAGACTCATGCTCTCGACGTACGTCAATCCATCAGTAAGGACTACATCTCTGCTGATTTCCTTGTATCTCTTCATTGTCTCTCTTTACCCCCTTTATTCTCTTCCTCTTTTTCTGTTGTTGTTCATTCCCAATTCTTTGTCCCTGCGTTTTGTATGTGCTTCACCAAGAGCCTGCTCAACTGGCTCAGCACCAATACTCTCCACAACTTCAATGTGAGGCAGACGGATCTCTAGCGTAAGTGTTTGCCCATAACCTTCGTTTTATTTATACTTTTACACACCATAAACTTCCTTCATCATCGCAATTTATATATAGTCCATCCATCCGTTCCCTATTTCTTGCTAATCATGACCACATTCCAGTTCCCGTCTCGCCCCCATCTGCACTGCCCAGAGGCACTGAGAAAGAAAGAACTTGCCCGCCACTTCCACATTCCTGCAATACGCACCATTCATCAGGGAATTTACTACACTTTCTCCCTCCGTAATGGCGATAGATCATAGCACAGACCCAGGCGAGAGGTTGTGCGTGAACCTCGCAAAATCGGCCTGCTCTGGCACGGAAGACAGGCCCATGCTAGACGCTGATACCCGGACGCAACATCCTGCACACAGTGAGAAAGCATCAACTTCACAAATAAAGCCATCGCATGACTTCCCACCGAGAGGTAACTCAGCACACAGAGTTTCTTCACCCACTCCACCAGTGTCTCCCGCGACGCTCTCCCCAAGAGATCACAACACGTCTCGCATACATACGCCTCAATCAGAGCCCACCAGATCTATGCACACCCACAGTGCCGCCGCACATTCTGTACAACCTCCAATTACTCGTGCCTCCCTCAGCGAACTCGATGTTGCCAACATCATCCACAGCCCTGAGCTTCGTCATGCCATCAACTTCGACCCTGCGCTCCACTTTAGACCAAATTTGGACGGTGAGAAGGGCCGTAGGAAGCAAGATCGTGCGAATAAGTTCTGGCACTCTCTCAAAATGGAGCTTTCTATGTTTATGGCCGACCGCGATCAATTCCACGCCACCTATGGCAAAGCGAATGACTGGACCCTCCCCAACCTACTCAAGGCTGTCAAGGAAATCATCCAGACCCTCGTGCCCCAGAGTGAGCATTCCCTCTTAGATGAGGGCCTCGATGTCAAACTCCTCATACAGCAGTTTCATAAGGGTGTTGCCGATCTCGAGAAGCTTGCCCAATGGCTGTCTCAGCTTCTCAAATCTCACTGTGCGCCTATGCGCGACGACTGGGTTGATGCCATGTACAAGCAGCTAAGCAGCGGCAACAACAACTCAGATCTTGATGGAATCACCAACGGCTTGCGAAGCCTACTCAACATCCTCGAGGCCATGAAGCTCGACGCTGCCAACCACCTAATTCGGTGCCTTCGCCCTGCACTCATAGAGGACACTATCAACTTTGAGTACAAGTTCTTTCTGAAGTATATTGAAGAGAGAAATCTTGATATTTCTTCAGCCAGTCAGTGGTACAAGGATGCTGACGCGCGGTATGCCATCAATGGCACCCAATCAACTCTCAACTTTGGCGAGACGGGTGTCTTCTTTGAAGCCCTCTCCCGCTTGATTTTGCCCTCGTCTCCAGAGAGCTACCTCCCAAGCACCTTTTTCCTTGACGAGGAGCGTATTTTCAAGCTCCGCTCTGACATGATCGATGCCATTAACCTAGAAATCTGCATGAGAATGTATCAAGATCTCGAGCGCACCTGCCGCCACAAGTCTTCTAACTTTTGTACTGCTCCTATGCTCGACAACAATGCTTTACACTGTTACTCCTCGCCTACTACAAGATTCAACTTCAACCAATCCCATGGGACGCCACGGCCATCGAGCGTCGACTTCTGTGCTGACGACTCCCGGGCCAACTTGTAGCACCCTTCCATCAAACAGCGAGCCTACGTCGCCCGAGTGGGAAATGAGTCTAGTGACTACATGCACATTCTATATCGCTCTCTGGCTTCTCTCCTACAGTCTGTCACACCTGGCTTGCGCGGGGCTGCTAGATGTCAGTCCATTTCTTCCTTGATTGCCTTGCATATCTTCCGCCACACTAAAGCCCCTGAGTCCATGCTCGCCCCCTTTGAGGAAAAGCTTGAGGTTATTGTCTGCAGCACAAGTTCGCCTCTCTACCAAGAAGTTGA
>FWCC01000193.1:0-211338 GCA_900169235.1 Zarea fungicola
TAATTCTAATTTGAAGTCAGGAAGGCGCGACTCGGTGGTCCCGGCGGTGGGGTGGTCACCGTCGTGGGGAGCACCCACTACGCAGTGGTGGGTGTAATTCCTGTTCTGCGTGACAAATAGCTACGTCGGCGATGCTAACAATATATCCACCAAAACTGCTTAGCCATAGCCACAGTTGGCCATTCCAGGTCCGCTGGCTTCCATGTTGAAGATGAAATACTCTGCTGAAATTCGGTCTTTTACGATGCATTAACCAAAGCTTTATGGACTTTTACACAATTGCTTCTAACATAGGTTGCCATTCCTGACTTTTTTGCGATCTCGGGTCGGCTAAAGAAGTGAGCACTAATTAACCAGAGACATCTTCGAGCCAAGTTATTGAAGCTAGGATCGCTGCTAACAACGCCGCTTTGGAGCGAAGCAAATCTCTGACCACGCCAGCAAAGTCTCGGCACCGTTGGTTGGGCATTCCAATGCGGGTGAGCCAACCACTAATTTCGGCTGCCACGGCTACCAAGTTCCCCAAGTGTACCACAATAACAGCACAGTACTCCGCTACCAAGAAATTTACTCTCTTTTCAGCTGTGCTGGAAGGTCTTATGCCGCCTCTGTCAGTTCGCCGGGGTCAGCGCAGTTAAAATGAAAGTGATTTTATGCCACGGTACAAGATGGATTCTCGACTGAGGAAATTGTTTCTTTGATTTGATTTGTTCGGGCATCACATGGTTAAAGATAAGGTTAGCGTGTTCTTCCATGCCCTTTCTGTGGCTCGCGCTCCGACGCCATTAATAAGCCCTCTAACTAGCTGAACAATGAAGAACTAGGCATTCGTATCCGGGCACATAAATAGTCCGCTTCTGTAATTGTCCGCAGCCCACTATAGCTCACGCAGACAAAACCTGCCAGCAGCGCTCCGAGGTCCCGAGCCCAAAGTCCCGACCACTGAGCCCCAGCCAATGGCATGACCCGAGACCAACAGCCTGGTTGCAGGCTCTACGGACGGAGTACTTCCATTTCCATGTTAGAGCCGTAATAGCAGTGGCGTAAATACCAACTCATCACCTTGATTTCTCGCCGACAGAACTCTGCATATCAGTGTTCTTCATATTTCCATCATTCTCCATCCGATAGGTACATGATCTCTCGTGACAGTCACCATGGCCGACCGAATCCACCGCGTCACAATGTTCAAGCTTCCAAAGCCTCAGGATGTTGAAGCAATGCTTGAACAGTATAAGATTCTACAGGCTAACAATAAAAAGGTGCGTGCTAACTTATATTTGAGAAAAGTTGCTACGCGTTACCTCGTACTTCGCGTCCTGCGGTATATTCACTGACTCCTGTTGTTGTTTTTTTTAGGACGGAAAGCCGTATCTTCTATCAGTGGCTATTGGTAAACCGGAGCCAGATCCTCGTGCACAGGGTTACACCTTGGTCGCTAAGACGGAATTTTCGAGCCTTGAAGATATGAAGTACTACGATGATGAATGTGCGTGTCACCAGAGTCTCAAGGCCTTTGGCAAGACTCTGACGATTGAGGGGATTCTGAGCGTATACTTCAAGGCGAGTAACTCGGACACAGCCACGTAACAAAGAAGGGTAACTCCGTAGTGGATCTGCCAGGGCTGGATAATGTGTGAGGAAAGAGATAATAGGGTAAAAAGAAAATCCGTTGGATTCAAAGGTCATTAATTTGCCAAAACCTCTTCACGATCGTGGTATGTATGTACTTGCTTGTACACGCCATGGAGCTATCGAGGAGGGCGCGCCACCACTCGGCATGTACAATCGCGGAATAAATTAACAGCACGTTATAACAACAAGAAGGTAAATGAAAAACCGGAAAAGGACTTTATAAAAAGAGAAATTAACCTATAAATAGAGGCAGATATCCGCTACTGGATTATTTCTTTGTAGCCTAGTGTAACTATGGCTTAACGTGTAAGTCACTGTTGGGGTATGCTCTAGGGTAAACTAGGTTATAGTTATTCAACAATACGGTATCTTGCGTAAGTATCGTTAAGATTATAACTCTTAATAGAAAGGCTATTGCCTAGATTGACCAATAGACATTTAAACTATTTAGAATAGCCGTGGTCTTCCCTCCTACTTACATACCTAGTTTACCTCTCCACGGTTTTTAATCTCCCTGATCATTCGCCTATCTATCGCTCAGGTCCTTGTCCAGGTAATCAATGAAAGGTCCATCGATCACCTCCTTATCAAGTGATATTACGTCCTTCTGGGCCAGCCACCGTGGCCATCCTTACTCAGTCTTCCCTCTGAGCCACACCGGTGGTCCCTTGTATTCTAGCGTTTAAAACACCTAGAAGCCAAAGATCGTCAAAGTGCCAATTGTCGACCCAGCTACCGCGAGTGGTATCACTAACTGTCCACACTTGCGCTGGATTCTGTTCCAGGTCAGCTGGTCGGCAATTAGAAACTTCAAGGAGTTCATTTTAACTTTCTTGCCGCCTAGCATCGCTGTTTGCACGGTTATAGCAACCGCCGCGTTGTCTACATTCTTTGTGAATGAACCGACCATGTCGTCCGAAGTTCCAATATTATCTAACGCCTTCCATACCTCGGTAATAGCATTGGCCATGTCATCTGCAAGTCCTGCATTTGTGCGTGATGGCACTACATTGCCAGGGTTAAGCCACTGGTCGCTGTTCCCTGATTTCCCATTCCAGTAGTCCCACGAACTGGGGTCGGTTGTAATGGGTTGGTATCCGGTGCCTGAACGTCTGTCTAACGTTTCGGTCTCAGTGTAGTCGGAACGACGTCCATTCGCGGTGAACCCATACGACACGCTTGCCCAAGTGTCCTTCGCACAGATGATGAAGGGAAAGTTATTAGGGATTTTGATGGACGTCCCTTTACAGTCCCGACCCTCATACACAACAATGCCAGTACCGACACCAGGTATAATATACTCAGGTGACACTGCGGCCGCCGGCGACGGGAAGTTGGTACACACGTTCGGTTTTGTGCCGGTATAGACATATGTGTCTCGGTGCCCTGTACAGACTCCTTTGTCAAACACACCTGACTGGTGGAACCTGAAAGCTTGTGCTGAAACGCCGGTAGCATAACAGATGACTGCTAGCGCTTTGACAACACTTCCATACGACACCATTATTTGTTTCTATTGAGGTGATAAGAAGAATGAAGTAGACGGTAAAGGAATATGAGGTTCATATAATAAAATAGTATATAAGAAGAAAGAAGAAAATTGTACTGTATGTATCTTATGTAAGTTATGTAGGAGTTCCTCATAAAATATGTGAGGGAATTACAGCCCTTTTATAGACGACTGAGTGCAGTACGGACTGTGATCTTGAGTTTCAACTTGGGATTTCTGGATTGACTCGGCAGCGACTTGTCTGTATGAAAAGGGCGCTTTTGACTTAAGCTAGTAAGCACTAATTTGAAGTTGCTTATATTCTGACCAAGGGTACCACCAATTGACGATAAGGCTGATAGAATTTCGTATATCTGGCCTGAGTTGTGCACCACTGGGATTTAACGCATTCAATACATCGTGGAAGCTGGTTCTAAGGTAAAACAGTTGCAGTAGTGCCGCTAGTTGCGCTGCAGGGATAGCTGTGATGGACTCGGATTCGCGGCAGCTTGAAACGCAAGTCCGTCGACCTGTCGTTGGCAAGAGCGGACTTTAGCACCTAGAATCTATAAGACCGCGATCCTGTGTTTTTCAAGCAACTTCTGCGGACTCAGTCACTGGTGGCTGAGGTACATCTTATTAGCGTCTATAGTGGATGACTTACCTTTGTACCTATCCACCCTGTCTTAGATCCTAGTCAAGTGAATTCTCATCATTCTCATTCTCATAGTATTAGGATTAGGGTTATGGGTTTTGGTGATAGTTTTTGCTTGTCGCTGGCTGCTGACTGAGTCAATAGCTTTCCTCATTCAGTCACGCAAAATTCCCCAGCGACTCACACTGCTACAACTCATCGAAAAAGGGCCAAAAACCGGTCGCTATAACTACCTCTTTTGGCCACTTCCAAGCCAACGAAAGCACCGCTACTAGCGTGGTACCACGTCGACCAGGGCATCTCAGAATTGGGAAGGTGCTACAGGGATTTGGCGGAAGACTGCAACCAAATTCGGTACAGCGTCCTTTTTATATAGACGCGTCGCCGGCGCCTCAGTCAGCGGCAGCGACTCAAACCTCTAGATCACAGTCCTATCTCACCGGAGAATTGCCATATACTCCCGACAGGGCTTACAGGGGGTGCGGCGAAAGGGGCAGAGTTTTAAAATCTTGTTTCTTCTCTCGGCTGTCGTGGTCACAGCCTGTGTGAAGTTCAGCATATCCTCGGATGGGAGTAGGGGTATCGTAGATCGGGGCTAGAGTGCCCTACCCGCACTAATAAACGTCAAAATCAGAGCCGAATACCACTAGCTGTGTGACGAGCCTGCTGACGCGCCTTGAGCGTCAGATGACGAGGTAATTCGCCATTCACGAAATAAACGCAGGGTCAAGGGGGCTAAACTGCAAGATATTGAAGATCTTTTAGACATTGGCCAGGCAACGAGTCCAAAAACGATCCAGCTCCCGGCACTCAAAAATGGGTTCGTCAGCGATTTGTAATTGCAGGCGTTTATGGAACGAATCGGAGGGCGAAAGGAAATTTTCAAAAGAATGAAAAAATGAAAAGAAATCGCAGCCTCGCTTCCTTTGATATCTTCCAAAACAACTGTGGTCGCTGCCCAACCTATTGTTTCCTACTGCGTGTAAAAGCAATTTATGGCTTCATCAGAAATGGAAGGGATCTAGAAGTGGAAGAAAAGGTATGTTAAAGGGGAACACTGAAGGTAGACAGCTAGGAATTACAACCTCACTGGAGGCATAAGCTCGCAAAAGACATACAGAAAGCTGCCAACCGCAGGAATTGGGAAACAGCAAGTTAAAAAGCCACAAGTGACAAGCAGCTGGTCAGGGGGTTGCTGAAAACTGCAAACAAGCTATACGCCTAAACAACATAAAGTCATAAATGCACAGATGCACAGATGCACAAAGAATGACAAAGAAACCAGAGGTGGAAGAGCACCAGAAGTAGAACCGTGCGAAATCGCTGCATCTCAGGGTTTGTCAAGTAGCGCAGCTAGGGAGGCATTCAAGCCTCGTACATGCACAGACGGTCGCGAAACAACACAAGCTACAATTAGATGCAATACTCAAGGGGATGAAGAAGAAGAAGATAGTACCAGTCAGTCTCTCAAATCCTGGTAGCTAGTACTTGACTCTTCAGGTCTGCTGCCTCTTCGCGTAAATTCCATCAGAACTACACCCAGGCAAACCAAAATAGTTTTACGTGAATATCCTCCACATTGCCACTATTACACGAATGGTCCCGACCATGACAGGCCGGTTAGTGGTTGGTTGCGTATGGAAGCACCATGATATTGTGGCCAGAATTAGGTAACTTGAGTGAGCTGAGCACTGACAGTCCCTCGTGATAAGTCATGGTACGTAATTAGCCTAATAGCGACAAAGTCAGTCAATCACCTCTGCCATCCACTACGATATTTAGCCTCATAAGCTGTTGTAAGCTTGACTGTCGCAACCAATTCCAAATACATCCTCGTTTCCTCTGAACTGGTACTATTAATTTGTCGGGAAATTTGACACTGATTAGCCACCATGGACTGCTTTTACGTTATGTAAAGGGGCAAGAGTATATCAGCGTAGAAGTATGGGAATAAAAACAAAACCGGCCACCTAGCCAACTACTAATGTTGTGACTGCTGACTCAGGTCAAGCAGCGTATCCAGCGATTCCTGACTTCTGCTGCAGGCTTCCGTCGGTCAACACCGTGANNGTTACAACCTGCATATACTGGGATAGCCCTCCTAGTACTGTGCTTCGTAACTATTCGTGACATACCAACAACTAATGTACTTGTTACCTCTCCTATCAGTTGGTTGTATCACTAGCCCCTCTCGCTCGGGGCTATTTAACTATACAACTGTGCTCAACTGCCATGTACCCGTCGCTGTGAGCACCATTGTTTACTCTAATGATGTAATCTTTCGTGGCTAATTTGTCAGCCAGTCGCAGAATAGTCTCGAGCCAACTCTGAGCTATTAAATGCTGTGGCTTAATGGCCTACTACAGATACATCCCATATATAGCTACCGCAGTATTCTTCCTGATTATAGCTCAAATCAAGATGCCCTCTGGGTTTGCAGGTTTGCAGGGCCACCCAGCGGATAATTTGTGAGCTGCTCTAATATTAGTTCATTTATACGTGTGGCATGGCTAGCATGGCAAAATAAAAACACACGTGGCAGCAATCATCTCGGCGAATATCCACTGCGGCACAATTAGAGCGATTGAGGGTTTAATGCCGCATCAAGAGAATAGACCAAAGAGAGCAATGTACAAGGCCGGAAAACAATCACATTTCCATAATAGAGCAGAGTAAGCCAGCCTTATTAGCCTTACATCACTTCAGCCCATGAACTGCACGGGCTGTGGTGGAACTGGCTGACGCAGACCCAGGCTTTCTCGGGACCTCGGCGACTCGGATACACTGCATTCGGAGATGTCTGCACTCGAGAACTTTAAAACCGATGCACATCAAGCACATCTTGGGGACGCCGAGCCTGAATATTTGTATGTTAAAACAGTAAGCCGCCTAATCGAGCAAAATACTAATGAACGTCTGTAAGAGAGATCTTCTCTATTAGAATGGCGTACGAGATCATGGTCTAAACCGGCGTTCGGTTCTTCCATAGCGTAGGGCGCCGGTCTGCCGTTCTCTTCAACATGCAACCCATGACCGCATTTATTCATGGCAAAAGAAATTGAGCTGTCGTTTTGCATTCGCAGTTGTTTCGGAGGCCTCAAAAATGCGCTAAGGTAACCTCGACATCGTTGGTTACCCTTTACCAGGCTAGCACTTATCGACCTGCCGGAGAATCTATTGAATATTGGCTCTGGCGGTATTTCATTGTCATGACTAGATCCGACTCAGCTGGAGATGTCGCCCTAGTTAGACAATCATGAGAAAGCAAATCCGTCACAAACCACGTGCTTGTTGGATGGCATGAATCGCCAACAGCACTTTTGAGTTAAATTCTGGTCTGGTCCCTCTGGGGCACATATAGTCGACAACAAGGTTAGTTTAAACCTTAGTAGCTCATATGCAGGCGCTGGTCAGAGTTCTGGTCCCGAGCCACCGAGGTGCCGGGGAGTGGGCCACGGTTTGATTCTTGGCACGAGGTGGCTGCCACTTCTCATTGTAGGAGTAACTGCAGTAGGTAGCAATGAGACGTTCGTTTACTACCTACTAAAATCGGAAATAGCAGTAGAGAAGTATTTACCTATCCCGGCGCTAAACAGGATGAGGGCGGCAGTCGTAACTACTGACTCTAGTCAAGCAGTGTATCCAGCGAAGCATGACTCCTACTGCAGGTTTCCGGAGGTCAACACCGTGATCATTACCAATAGTGGCATTTAAGACAAAAATCCGCGCCGCAGCTCTGTACCAATACAGTGCACTGCAGCAGTGTGGACGCCCTTCATCGAGTCTTGCCATGGTGCAAGTATTCTATTCATCAGTGCGTGTAAGAATTTGCGGGATTATGCCACCCCAAGTATCTCCTCCAATTGTGTGGCCGTTTAGCGATGGTGAGAACCAGTGGTGATGTGGAACTCGCCCTATGGCCGTTGAATGTTGTCGGTACTTTAACAGCCACTCCACCAAGCTTGCCCATTAGACAGCCAGCAGTGTAGTCGATTGAGCTAGGTGTCAGGTTTCTAACTGCTTTCGGAATGTGCTATTCAAGCTTCGGAATTATTACTACAACATGTCTTGACTCGTTTAAAGCTCCCAAATAGCGTCGTCGTCTGGTGTTGAGAGTGGCCCAGTCTGGCCAAGCCCATGCTGATATGGTACTGAGCCTTCCCGTGTTAGCCCCAATGTACTCAAGTATTAATAGACACGATTCGCTGTTGTGAAATTACTGATCAGTTTTCTTCTGATCAATTTTCTATCCCTATAGTCTTTTCCGTTTATATCTGGTGCGCAATGCCAACAGTCCAAGGAACCTGCAATGAGCGTTTCGAGGAGCTGCGAACGGCCCTCCAGGAGCGTCTCGACTCTGGAGATGAGATTGGTGCCTCTATTACGGTCAATATTGACGGCAAGAATGTGGTAGATATCTGGGATGGTTACACCACCTCTACCCAAAGTAAACATTGGGACAGGGACACAATCGTCAACGTCTGGTCTTCATCCAAGACCATTATCTCTTTTGCTATACTTATGCTAGTTGACCGCGGACTCCTTGACGTCAACGCAAATGTTGCTGATTACTGGCCCGAGTTTGCTGCCAATGGTAAAGAAAACATCAAAGTCAGGTACTTGCTTTCACACTGCTCTGGTCTAAGTGGCTGGAGGGAGCCTATTGTCCTTGATGACCTTTACGACTTTAAGAAGATGACGACACTGCTGGCGGAGCAAGCGCCGTGGTGGGAGCCTGGAAGAGTCTCGGGCTACCAGGCCATCACTATGGGCTACCTTCTTGGTGAGCTGGTCATCCGTGTTACCGGGGGCAAGACGATGAGCCAGTTCATAGAGGAAGAGATTGCGACACCGCTCAGGGTCGACTTTCAGATTGGCGCCAAGGAGGAGGACTGGCCGCGCGTGGCAGTGCTGGAGCCGAACCAAGCCCCGCCCATGGAGCTTCCAGAGGGCCTGCCAGAGGTTCTTGTTAATGCAATGACGAACCCGCCGTGGGGTGTAGCCCTCGCGATGACGGCTGGCTGGCGAGAGGCCGATGTGAGCGCCGCCAATGCCCACACCAATTCCCGGGCCCTTTCCAAAATTATGTCCGCTATTGCGCTCGGCGGCGAGGTGGATGGCGTGCGTCTCCTATCACCCGAGACTATCGACCTCATCTTCCAGCAGCAGTCGCACGGCGTTGACATGGTTACAGGCGAAATGGTCCAGTTTGGTATAGGCTATGGAATCTGTACAGCTGGAGATGGGCTCGTTAATCAGATACTGCCCAAGGGCAAAGTCGCCTTCTGGGCTGGCTGGGGAGGCTCACTGGTCGTTGCCGATACGGAGAGGCGCATGTCATTTTCGTATACTATGAACAAGATGTGGATTGGTACTAATATTTTGGTTAACCCGAACATGGTGGCGTATGCCAAAATTATATACAAAGCGCTTGGCGTGTCGCTGGAAAAGTAACAGTCTCACCGCAAGCGGTTGCGCAAGACAGTTGTCCTAACTTGGATCAAGGCCAACAGGCAAAAATTTGGTCAAGAGCGGTGTGTTTGCGTTGGTGAAATTGATTTAATTCGGTTTAGATTTTAATGTCTAGATAATTGACTCTAAAGGCAAAAGGCGCTCACAAGAGCGTCGGGTGCCTATTTTATCTATCTTTGTCCCCGTGTCCGGTGCATGCGGCAAGCAGGTGGAGGTCTTTCCAATCGTGGTCTTATCTTCTGCTCAAAGTAGCAAAAATGTAAGTTCAAGGCAAGGTCAAACCGGGAATTGAACCCGGGACTCCAGTGTGTGAGACTGGCGTGTTAACCACTATACTATTCGACCTCTTGTATATGCGGGCCAAGATGTATCCGAAACCGCATTATATTTGTAGTTTCTCCTCTTCTCTGTTCTTTAAAAAAGAAACCTTTTCTCTATTCTCATCTGTGGTTATGCGGCTGCTTGAAGTTTTAGATCTTGAAGCTGCCAAGAGGCAATTTGGGCTCGAACGCTTGTGTCGACGGCTCATAGGGAGGCGGAGATTTTTGAGGAACTGTTAAAAGAGAGGTCATCTAGAGAGACCTTGAATAAAGCATAGCAAATCAGACATAGTTCCACAGACCCAACAGTTTAAAAAAATTCTGTGCTTATTGCAAATATATAACACAATAAACACAGTAGTAGGACGGCCCGCGAATTCGCGTCGCGCAGTGCCTACGTAGATATCGACAAATACATAGCTACCACCCGAAGATGGAACCAAGGAAGATTGACACTGGTGCGTGTCTTATTATACATGACAGCCTGGCCAAAGGCCAAAAAGCCATCGTGGGCCACAGCCTGAGGCCGGTTAAACAGAGGATGCTGGCGTAGTAATACAATGGCCAATAGGCTTTTCTTTACAATTTCTCCTTCGACAAGGCTTGCCAGATGCGCCATGGCAGCTTCCAGCCACCGCTCTTGACAGCAAAAGGGTCAAAATTAGCCTTTTCCAAATTTTCGAGGAACTGGGCCGCCGGCGCCGCTTCCAGCAGCATGGGAAAGCCAACGCGCAAGTCCCTGGCCCGATCGGTTTCTCCCTCATACACGTGCTCGCTCTCGCCTTGGTGCTCGAAATCATGACCAGCATCCTCACCTGCCTTTAAGCGTTTCAGCATTTCTCTGACAGTGATGAGGTGATCATTCGCACGCGTGGCGACTTGAAAGACGGCATCCTGCAGGCCGGGCGCATTGGGGCCTTGGCGAAACACCTCCTCCTCCTTGACACCAGCGTCGGCCATGACATCGAGCGGGAGCAGCAGCGCCGGCTCCTTGGTCATGGGCGCATCGAACCCGTGCTTCGTCTTGACCGGCGGCGCCGGCGCAGCCAGCAGCGGGACGCCGCGCAGCACGGCCGCGATGCCGCACGCCTTGCCAATGTGGCTGGCCAGGTGGTCGAGGTCCATGGACCGCAGCGGCATGGACGCCAGCGTCGCATACATCATGGTCGAGTACGTGTTCTCGGCATAGTCCTCCAGCGCCGCGATGCTCGCAAACGGGCGGTTGTCCATGTGTCGCTCCCTCGTCCGAATCAGCCGCGACACCCAAAACTTGATGGACTTTTTCGTCGAGGTGCCCGGCGCCCGCGCCTCCATGTCGGACAGCGCCTTGTGGAGCAGGATGCAGATGGGCTCGCGCGGTGGCTGGCCGGCAAAGGTCTTGTCTATGGATTCGTGCCAGAACTTCATGCGCATGATGCCAATGGTCGGGTTGGACACCAACTCGGGGAGGCGCACGAGCTCGAGGTTGAGGGCGCGCAGGGCGGCGTACATGTCCTGCACCGGCGGCGGGACGAATCGGCGGATGAGGTGCGCATCGTAATCGCTCGTTCTGTGAAAAAATGGTCAGCCCAGCAAGGCAATTGCGGCGGGAGAGTTTGCGAACTGTAGCTGCGTCAGGCAATATGTCCGGGCAGAGGCGACGTCTGCGTCGGTGATGTAGCTCCGCCTTGATGCTGGACTATAGGCCAGCCTTGTCAGGCCATTGAGCAGAACTTGCGGTCTCTTCATAGAGATGCCGGGGGGTCTGGCCGTTCTAATTGTGCGGTTGATGCTGGCCAATGGTCAGCATGGTATTTCCAAGAAGTTTTCCGCTGGGCGATGGGAACTCTGGCCACGGTCGGCCCGCTAAAATTATAGTGGGTGCTGATGGCATCGCGTCCTTTGGGCCACCTTGACCATCACCGTTTTGTTTTTTTAACTCCCAGATTCTTAAGATTATTATAGTAGGAATCTTAGTGTTACAAACCGCTAATTTTGCAGTATATATATGCTATCACGCCTACCTTTGCTTTGTGGCGTGACGGCATAGGCGTTCGTCACAAGTACTCAGCGAAGCAATCCCAGCATATAGGTAAGGCACTCTATTAAATCATAAAAAAACGGAGTTAAGGGATATACCCAGTATATCTAGAGCACCTATAGTATTCATAGCGTAAAGCAAAGTAATAGTTATAATAGATCTTATACTACATCACTAGCGAGGCATGATAGCTAGTGCTGGCCATATATAATAGCATTAACGCCGCCTTAGCAGGTAGTATAATATAATAAATAGCTATAAAGTCCGAAACAACGAAGCAGATGTAAGCTGGAAGAAGAAGATGCAGCTGCAAGCTCCTTCCCGTTCAATAACGGCCCAGCCCAAAGTAGCCTCTTGGAAGCAAATGGTTATCGGAGGTAGGAAACCGACATGATGAATTTGATCCTTCAAGCGTACACTGCTAATTTTGTAGCGTTAATTCCAAGTTTTGTGGATGACCTGGAGGGATGAAATCAGTTGGGCAAGCGCAACCGTACTCTACTCCAAGCCGTCGTTGCGGCATCGCGTTTCACTGCAGCACGGAAGCGAAATACCACAAACCACAAACATTCCGATTGGAGTGACCAGTGCAAAAGTCACCGGCGGATAGAGGTACCGTGAATAGTAGATTTCAACAAAAGCACCAAAAAGATGAGAAGATGAGAAGATTGGCTAAGCAGTTGCTGCAATATTGAGGTTGCTAGTTGAGCGCCAAATCTCTTACATTAACAGGGCTGGTATGGGAGATAATGAAATTAAAACTGGTATTAGAATAACCAAATTACTCACGTGCAGTGCAGTGAAATGACGCTCTCCCGCCAAAATTGTAGTCATTCTGACCATACCACACTCGTTGCGCATAACATATCAGCATGTTCGTCGAATGTCTGTGTTTGACCTGGCGAGCGGCAGTGGGCTTACTGTGGAGGCTTCTGTATATTTTAAGAAACGACGAGCTGGCTACTCGAATTCAGGAAGGGTTGGCTAGCGTCGGCGGCAACGTGCTGACAAGAAAGCTCTCCGGTCAACTGCAGATGCCGCTTCTTAACGTAATGCAATCCTAGTTGTAGCTCAGACAATTTACATTTATATTTACATTTTCTCCGATCAATTGTATCGCACCATTACGACAAGTTGCGCATGTTGGTGTGCCTCGTCCGTGTATTCTCATGCGTATCCCATTGTTCTAACCATGGCCGTTTTGGTGGCCTGCCACTGTCATTTCTTCTCTCCGGCCTACTTGGCTCCGCTCTCCGGACAGGTTGCCGCCTTGTGAATGACTTGAACGGCGACCCTGACAAGCCCCAGGTCTTGAGCTCCACGTCCAACGCCCCGTTTGCGAAACCCGCCAATTTCTTCACCTTTGTCGCAGCTTTGGCGGCCTCGCGAACCTCTTGGCCGACCCTCTCCATGAAATCCCACCCGGTCGCGACTCCGACCTCAATAAATAGCTTTCCCGCCGAAGCCATCCCCCCCAGGAAGTCGCCCGTCTCTCGCAGCAGCCGCCGCAGCTTCTGTGCTCGCCGCACGACGTCTGTCCACTCGCGTATGACCTGGGCGAGCTTTTGAATGAAAGGACTTTTGCTGGATTTACCCCAAGTACCGAACAGCTCGCCCGTCAAGATTAGGCTTTCTACCAATTCGGCAGCAGAGCTCATGCTATCCACATCACCCGCGACTTGCTCAACCATTGGAAGGAGCATAATGAACTTCTCCCGCGTGGCCGCGGGAGCAGTCTGGCTTTTCTGGCTGACCTTGTTACACAGACGGTAAAAGCACTCTCCAATCGCTCTTTGCGATTCTTGAACCTCGGCCAACCGGAGCTTGGTGGTCGCCGGGTCTTCGCAGCCGCCAGCGCGCTCTTGGCTTGGTTCCTGCATCATCTCCTTGAGATAGACGCATAGCGAGCTCAACTCTTCCAGCCCAACCTCCAGATCTAGATCCAAGTCTCCGTCATCGCGGAGAGAAGCTTCGCGGCTCCTCATCTCCAGATGGTCAAGGTTGCCTTGTATGAAGCGGACCAAGCTGTCGTCGCCAGCGACATGTCTTTCCCGCGCCACTTCATGCGACTGTACCTGGCCTAAGAGAGCTTTGGCGCAGACCGCTGCGGTTAGTGCAGCGTAGTCGTGCCAGTCGTCATTTTTACGGCCGTCGGAGTAGTCCGATACTCCTCTGATGGTGATGCTTTGACACCCGCTTGTGGCGTTCACACCATTCCGGCTTCCATTTCGAAGCACACAATTTTCAGCAAGGCCGCCAGTTTGTCCCGTACTCGGGCACTCTTGAGCACCACGTCTGCTGATCCAACCACGCCTTTGTGCATCTTTATCATGGCGTGTGGGGGGCGACTTGCACGCTCCACAAGCTTCGACGACGCAGCCAGCAGCTCGCCTTTACAAGCACAGTCCCCGTCACAAGTCACATTGCTCTTGAAGAGCTGGTCTAGTCTCGGTCGAGCGTAGTCGGTTTTGCGTGGCAAGCTGGCAGTCGCTCTGCAGACCAAGTCCTGCAACGATTCCTTGTTGATGAATTTGCCTTCCAGTCTTGTGGCAGCCGAGAGAAGGATTTGCGGAGGCTTGATTCGCGTGGGGTTGGTCTCGAAGCCTTCATCCGTCTGCGTTCCGCTCATGTACATGACGACCTCCTTGCTCACAACGACATCCCCCAGGCGAACATCGTTCTCTTTTCTCTTCCCGACGCTCGGAGCGCCACCGCCAAGGCCGACAATCAGGGCGACCCGAATTGAATGGAACGTGCTCCTCATATCAGTAATAATCCGGTAGGCTTGCATCTGGCCCTTGACTCCGCACGGGCAGTAGATGACGACTTTGTGGTCACCGATTCGCCCCAAGACGTATACATTGCTGTCGTTCTTACCACTCGCGATACTCAGCTCTCTGGCCGTCCCATACTCCTCGTCTAACATCTTCTCAGCGGCAAAATATTCCTTTTCTAGAACGCATATCCAAGCAACCGTGAGTTCAAGCTGCCAGGCGAGCTTGCCTGTCGTCGTATTCTTTCTCTGCGACATGGTCGTTCGTGACCCATCCGGTCGAAATTGCGGGGGTGTGGACGTTTTGCAGCTGCCGCGTGATATTTCTTTGAGCTTGCCAATGTAGTGTTGGGTTTGAATTGTACAGACGAAGCATCTTCGGGTTGATGCAAGACATCACTGGGAACATATAGCTCTTACATTTGTATGACGGCCTCCTTCCTTTTGCATCCAAGTCTTCCCACTACGCCAAGACCGCGGCTCACAACACCCGCCGTCTCTGATCCAAAGATAGGGAGGAACACGGCGCTTGAGACAATTGTGGGCTACCAAAAAATAGAAGTTTGCTAAAGCACACTTGACAAAAGTGCCTTCAAGTCGTTCACCAATCGTCGCATAGCTGGCCCTGAACCGAGAACACCACACCACCATTACGCTTATACGACCCCTTCCCATTTTCCGTGATTCTTTTTCTCTAAAAAGAAAACATGGCAATGACGTTTACCCTCCTGCTGAAACACCTGCCAAACCTTGCCTTTTGCCGAGGCCCGGACTCAGCACGCCAGGAGGCCACTTTCAGCGCCCACAATCATCCTGCAAGTTTGCCTTGCACCCTCTCGGCGAGTCTCACCTGCATCATTGTGGCAATTGCTTAATACTGGTAAGGTGCCTCAGCTTTGGTGCTGTGCCAAAATATTCACAGTGTCTTCCAACGCCGCCGTGCCCGGCCGGACCTCACAACAAGCCTTGTCATTGGAGCAGCCTCCCAAACCTGCTGGCTAAGTGATACCCTGGCTGGACCAGGACGACCAAGGTGCGGGTGGCGGGCGGGGATGGTGTACGTGGGTCCAACTAATCTAAAAATGTATAAAAAGCAACTGTAAAAAGGCGACCCCTTTGACAGTAGATGCCTACGGAGTAGACTGGCAACCTGAGCCACTGTTTTGCGAACCTATGCATCCATTACATTCAGAACCCCAGACTTTGCCAGTGCCACACTCCCAGAACTGGCCTTGCTGTTGTCTCAGGCAGCCAGTCGATTACTGATACTCGGGTTCTTACGCGGGCCGCTTTCAGCTGCTGTCTCTTTCATCAATTCCAGCTTAAAAATAGCAATGAGCACACCCAAAACGACGCATCGGTTGCATAAATGAGGCTGCGGTACTGCCACACCTCTACAAGCCAAAGATAAATGGTGGCCAAATGATTATTGATCAACGGCCCATAGATGCCATTGAATGAAAGCAGACTGTGTCATCAAGGCAATAATCTTTTCAGGCGAAGGAGGGACATCTTGGAGTAATCGGCACGCAAATGACTGCCCATTATAGTCGACCATGAAGGGCCGAGCCGAACCTTCGACTAGCACTATCAGAGGCCCGCCCTCGCTCCTCACTCGGCATGCAGCCATCGCCTCGACATTTGCGAAGAGCGCAATTTCATGAACGTCTTTGGATATATGTTTATCCTGCTAGCCGATCGTCCCGTCCACGCTACTTCTGGACACTACTACGCCCTTTGCTAACGGGTGATGATCTTCAGCGTAACAGGGATCAGAGCAGGTGAGTATCCCCGAGCAGCACATCTAATCTCACAAGACTAAGCGTCTGAGAAAGCCCACCACGGGATGCAAGACTCTGCCTGGCAGGCCTTGTCGATCGTTTTTATTCCCGCACGGGCGCACTAATACGCTACCTCACTGCCCTGACATGTGCTGCAACACTCGCAAGCCGATGTTGATGGGAATCGAGTCTGAAAGGGACGCTGTGATGACAATACAACAGAATAAAGGGTAATATGTCGATTTTCCACCTCTATACATTGTACGGTGCCATTGGATCTTGTTGTAGCTGCGCACTTGTATCGTGAGCATTTTTTAGTCCTCGTCAAGCTGGTACGTCGCGTCTCTCACACGACTCGCCTTGAGTTTGTCATCCACCAGAGGCGACATCTGCGTCTGCAATGTAGCTCCGCCGTGATGCCGGGCTGTAGGCCAGACTTCTCAGGCCATTGATCAGAGCTTGAGGTCTCTGCATAGAGATCCCGGGTGTCCAGGGGCCGTTTCCAATTGCGTGGCTGGTGTCGGCCAATAGTCAACACGGCATTTCCAGGTTTTCTTTTGGGTAATAAACTACCTTGTGCTGAGGTCTAGCTAGCGGGGCCGAAATACAACAGACGCGGTCATGACCACGTCGTGAGCATATCTTGCAAGTTGAAGCATCTTTAAAAAAAAAACAAGGAATCGATGGCGCGTTTTGCGCTTATTTTAAAACTCCCAGAAATTGACGTCGCCTAATAAAAACTTTAATAGTTCCTCTGTCAATACTTGAAGATTTGCATACTGTGCAATTCGACACCATTGTCGTACAACGAACTAAAGATCAGTAGGAAACGGGAAATTGTAATTGTCTTGTTGCTATTGTGAAAGAGTTCCTTAAAAAGCATGCAGCCTTGGTTGAGGCAGGGAACAGGTGACGGCTTGTTCGTATCATCTCGGCAATACTGTCGTCTGCGTGTATAACCGATAACACAGGAATTTGAATGAATACAACACTCCTGCTTACTGCAATAAGTTCCACATGTGTGTACACTGGCAGCCAAGTCACCTGATGGCTTGCTACAGGGGGCAAACCGCCACTTTGGGATGGCCCTACCAGTGGTAATTCCTGGCTCCTACCGGGATATAACTGGAGGACCAGCAGGTCAGACAAGGCTGCTACGCGCCAGGTCGGTGGCTTCGGCTGAATCTGCACGTCTCAGCTGCTGGTTGACATGTTCGAATGAGCTGGCTACTCCATATTGAATATTACTGGTTGGAGGTTGTGCCGCACACGTCATCACTTCCTGGTCTGTGCCGCATTCTGTGTATGCCAATGGAAAAAGGCTAGAAGATTAGACAAATAAACTCTACAAGAATGCGTTCACTACCTCTCTCCTTTGTAGCAAGACAAAAGTTATACCAATAAGCTCAGTAACTATGCAATCCATGCAACTTGCGCATCGAGTTCAAATTATCCGTAGCTTGCGTGGCTCGGCCCGTCTCCCGCAGATTGCACTCACACGACTTGGGCCAAATGGCATAACCCAGCCAGGACACCAATGAGACATTACAGCCGAGTAGCAGCGGGAGAGTCGGTTCAAAATTTAACCATAAGTGGTATTTCAGTGGCCAGCACAGCCCAAGTGGATATTTTTATTGCTCGGTGTCAGGATACTGTTTCAGGATGCCATCTGTCGACGACGTCCTTCGTGAGCGCGCGCCTAGCTTTCCAATAGTTGCGAGGGAATTTTGCCACGTTACAGGAGGAAGAGGGGCGATCACTGCGGCCAAGACTTGTACATGAGTGAGAAATAATCTTGTCATGTGCTTTGGCTTTCTTATTTTTCCCACAATAGCCCCCATCTACAGCTGCTACTAAAAAAGGTCCCTCAACGAGCGGAGGTACGATCTACATAACAGACCATACAACCAGACAGCACCAACTATATTATCATATACTTTTTTTTTCTTTTTTTTTCAACTCTTGTGTACACCATGGCTCTGTTCCTGAGGTCTGTGGATTCAGACCCAGACCCAGATTGTCACCTAAACGACTTTGCGGACCCTGATGTGACTGGCTGGGGGGTAGGTTGCCATCTACTACGATTTGCGGCGCAGAAGCTTGCTAATACATATTAGGTCGTAGTTTCTTTTCTCATCTCCGTTACTGTCACGGTTGGTACGATAATATACGCCTATGTCGGGGGAAATATTCCCCGTAGTCGATATAACGATGTTGACTGGGCGTTCTTGTCGATATTCCCGGGGGGGTTTCGTCGGAAGACTGCTATCCCGTCTATAGAGGCGCCTGTCATCCAGCCAGCTCCGTCTATTACACGGCCACTCCCACGCCAAAATACAGTGCTCCGCCACGAGAGGAAGCTCCAGTCCTATGAGAAATTGATCCTGGCTATTAGCGACCAGCAGCTCGTCACCGGGATTGCACTTTTGTTATCTACCAACATAATTTGCATACAGAATACCTTACGCAAAAGTTGGTCTGTGTACTCATACCGGATTGCCGTATCATCCGCCTTTTTTGCCTCCATCACACATTTATCCTGCGTCAGCGTTCTCCGAGAGTATTTTATCAAACACAAGACTCTTCGAACTATTCGCGTTTGGGCCATGCTGCTTTTCCTGCTAATGCTTGCCGTGAATATCATCATCGCACAATCAGGTACATTTTTGTATTTCCCTGAAGCATCAGTCGCCTGTGCTTTTCGCCAGTTCTCGTTCATTGATGACAAAAGGTTCTTGGCTGGGCTTCTCAACCAGATCATCATCTTTTCTATGCTTGTTGGGGGATACGCGAAACGTATTGAAGAGCTCTATGAAGTTCATTCAGTTGCGACTCTCTTCCTCGCAAAACTATTCTCCAAATATGTGTCTATAGTATCCCCTGAACCAGGAAATTCCGAGCCGTTGCCGACGACGGAATTGAATCGCTTCCTCATGGCTGCAGCCGTCATCTCAGATTCACGAAAGTCTGCGAACCCACTCTGCAGCGGTACTGCTTTGTTCATTATGCACAACGAGCTTTCCCACTCATTTCTCTGGGAGATACTTTGGCTCATTTTTTATTTCACCTTCGGTCTAGGTCAATTTGTTATCTTCTTTGAATATGGTGAATACCGGACGTTTGAGCCCAATTTTGGACAGCTCATGCCTATGGTCCTTCTGTTTTTGCCTGTTTTATCTACATTTGAGACGGCAAGCGGCAAGTGTACTTCGGCTAGGGGAAAAGATAAATGTCTAATTGAAGCTACAGATCTGAAAGATGCAGAAGAACTACAGAGCCGATCGAATGACGCACAAGAGCCAAGCGGTTCATCTGGCAGTTCAGACCACATACAAAGTCGATCTGACGACGAAAATCGAGATCTCGACTCTGTGAGTCGCCGGGATGGATCTATAGCCAGAATTTTGGATCATAATGATATCGAAATGGTCGCTGCTCAGGCAATTGCAACAACTGCGCACAGTTGACCCCAGCCTGGCGGAGCGTGAGACGCCATTGTCCCTCCAACTGCATAACGAAATGAAAACTCTGCGGTTGGAATCTGGCTTCTTGGTTTGTAAATTAGCAATCATTCGCATCAACAGCTGGTGTTAACCTTTGCAAACAGATCTATACAGTTGAACATCTGCAGGAGATTGGCTCACAACTAGACTTATACGCTCAGGTTAAGGAATCGTTCGGAAGAAGGGCCGGCATTGTCCAGTTCTGTATGGGGTTTTTTTACTTCATAATCCTTGAGCTGTGGGCACTCGCTTTTGCTCAAGTCCTCGACCGCGCTTTTCACTTTTCACATGGATGGACAATCTTTATTTTCATAGCATCATATCTTGCTATTCTTCTTGTGTTGCCAAAGAGAGTTCATGCCATTCTCGTGATGTCCCGAACAGAGCTAGATTAACTTGCTAAAGTTACTTTAGTATCTACCTCTCTCTAGCTATTATCACTACTGTTGAGTCTATGTAGCTCTATTTCTGCTTTTCTATTATTCTAAAACAAGGAATAGTAGGGTAAATATTAAGAATACATAAAAATATTAATGACAGTACTTTCCTTATATCTATTACATTGAAGTTTTTGAAATGAAAAAAAAAAAAAAGTAGCCGTATTTAAATGCCTAGAAAGAGCCTTCTCCTACGTAGACAAAACCTATCCATTTACATGTCATAAGAATGTGTAAGCGTTTCCTTTTTCGCGTGAACAGCTACAGCGGGTAAGCACCAGTTACAGGCACCAAGTCACTAAAGCCACAATCAAATGCCCTGAAACCACTGTAAGAGGTCACCTGATAGCGCCACGCGGACGCGCTCGACACTTTACCCGTCGCGTCTCCCATGCTCGTCTTGAGCTCACCATCCACCAGCGGTCCGGATGTCTAATGTGTTTGCGACGCCATGGACTTTGACAACTCCCAGGAACCGCCGATAAAGCGACGGCGGTTCTTTAGCGACCCGGACAGCCCTTCCCCCGATCCGGTTCCCAGCCCAATAACCGGCTCAACCGTCAAGACAGAGACAGGCTTTGATGACGAGGACGACACATTAATAACGGAGAATGGAGCTTCGTCAACGGAAAACCACGCTCGAAATTCCCAGTCAGACAATGTCCTACTTTCATTTGATGTCGAAACCCTCGAGGCCTTTACTGGCGAAAAGATTGCCGAAGACGTCGTCGCCGTCCTACGTGAACAAAGCAACCACAACCTCGAACGGGCCGTGAATATGTATCTGGACGGCGCATACAAAAGATTCATGAAGCCACTTGCAATTAAACAATCACCGTCGACATCTACGACTCCTATAATTGCAAAGATGGCAACGCATTCACCACGAAATATTCCGACTGCTCGCTACATTGGCGCGTTTGGCGTCGAAGGCTGGGCAACCCGAAGCGGCTCGAATATACTACAGCATGGTGACACGGTCAGAATTGAACGACAAAAGATTCAACCGCCAGCGCCTCCCAAGGTCAAGGCAAAACTCGGTGTCCCCGTCACTCCGGTTCGAACCAACACGGCAGCCTCTCGACGAGTCGATGTCATCGTCCGTTTTACAAATGAAAGCGGCATGGAGATTGGCCGTCTCGCAAAAGACACAGCAAACTGGGTCTCGACACTGCTGGACCAGAAAATCTGCAGGTTTGAGGGAAGCGTCGTCTACGCGCCAGACAGGCTACGCACCAATGACACCATCTTTCTACAGCTCAAGTGCTCGCTGCTCAACTCTGCCTTTTATAATCGCAGTTTCCAGCTTCCCGACGACAAGCCTCAGGCATATTTCGAACAATCAGAGACGGCCGATGAAAAGAATCTTCGCTTGCGGCAGGTTGCTCTGGTCAGACTATTCCAGGAAATTGGTCTGCAGCCAACTGTCGCCAACGCGGCCGCCAAAGATAGTCGGCAGAGTCTACTCAAGGCTGCAGAAATGGACGAGGAAAAGCAGGCAGAGCAGAAGAAACAAGGCGCCGTAAAGGGCTCGGACTCACCCGCATCCGACGACGCCGAGGAAGGCAAGGAGCTGGAGCAGGACCAGCTTGATGCGCTCTATAAAAAGGCACAGTCTTTTGATTTCAGTATACCTGAAGCAGAACCGGCCGATTCATTTGCCATGACACTCCGGCCCTACCAGAAGCAGTCTCTCCAGTGGATGATTGCCAAGGAAAAAGATGCACGAAGTAACCGGGAACCCTCCATGCATCCACTGTGGGAGGAATACGTCTGGCCCGTCAAGGACCACGATGATAAAGATCTGCCCGTGGTGAATGATGTCACGAAATTTTACGTTAATCCATACTCTGGCGATTTATCGCTCGAGTTTCCAGTCCAAGAGCAGCACTGCTTGGGCGGCGTCCTGGCCGATGAAATGGGACTCGGCAAGACCATTCAGATGCTCAGTCTGGTACATTCCCATAAATCAGAGATTGCCCGTCAAGCCCGTTCCTCTAATGGTGGTATGGCAACGGTGAATCAACTCCCGCGCCTAGGTGCCTCTTCCGCAACGATGCTCGATGCACCGTGCACCACGCTGGTCGTGGCACCAATGTCGCTTTTGTCACAGTGGCAAAGCGAGGCAGAAAAAGCTTCAAAAGAGGGCACCATGAAAGTCGAGCTGTACTATGGCAATGACAAGTCTAACAACCTCCAAGCCCTGTGCAGCAGCGCCAACGCATCCATGGCCCCCGATGTCGTCATCACCAGCTACGGAGTCATTCTCTCCGAGTTTACATCTATTGCTGCAAAGAATGGCGACAAGACATTCCACAATGGCCTCTTTTCGCTCAACTTCTTTCGCATCATACTGGACGAGGCGCATCACATCAAGAACCGTTCGTCGAAAACAGCGAGAGCGTGTTACGAAATGTCCGCTACCCATCGCTGGGTTTTGACTGGTACCCCGATTGTCAATAAATTGGAAGACTTGTTCAGCCTGGTGCGATTTCTTGGCGTCGAGCCCTGGAACAATTTTTCATTCTGGAAAACATTTATTACGGTGCCGTTCGAATCTGGCGACTTTGTTCGCGCGCTCAATGTCGTGCAGACAGTACTAGAGCCCCTCGTCATGCGCCGCACCAAAGACATGAAGACCCCCGATGGACAGCCCTTGGTCCCGCTGCCGCCAAAACAGGTCGATGTGGTGGAAGTTGAGCTTTCCAAAACAGAAAGGGATGTCTACGATTACATTTACAACCGAGCAAAGAGGACCTTTAATCAAAACATGGAGTCAGGTACTGTGATGAAGGCTTTTACCACAATTTTTGCGCAAATTCTGCGACTGCGGCAGTCCTGCTGCCACCCCATTCTGGTGCGAAACAAGGACCTTGTCGCGGACGAGGAAGAAGCTGGCGCGGCTGCGGATGCCAGTACCGGGTTCACAGACGACATGGATCTCGAAAATCTCATCCAGCACTTTACAGCGGTAGTGGACGAGGCCTCAAAAGACAATCAGGCATACGGCGTTAATGCACTGAGCGAGATTCGCGATGAATCAGAAAAGGAATGCCCATTTTGCTTCGAGGAGCCCATGAATGACCAAATCGTGACGGGATGCTGGCACTCTGCATGCAAAAAGTGCCTCGTTGACTTCATGAAGCACGAGACGGACCGGGGCGTCGTCCCCAAGTGCTTTAGCTGTCGCGCGCCCCTGAACGCGCGGGATCTGTTCGAGGTTGTCCGGCACGACGACGAGCCGGATATCCAGACGGGCAAGCCGCGCATCAGCCTGCAGCGGCTCGGCATGACGTCGTCCTCGTCCAAGGTCGCGGCGCTCATTGGCGAGCTGCGCGCCCTGCGCAAGGAGCATCCGGCCATGAAGTCGGTCGTCTTTTCGCAGTTTACCTCGTTTCTCAGCCTCATTGAGCCGGCGCTGACGCGCGCCAATGTCAAGTTTCTGCGTCTCGACGGCAGCATGGCGCAGAGGGCGCGCGCGGCCGTGCTCAGCGAGTTTACGGACAGGAAGGGCTTCATGGTGCTGCTGATTAGCCTGCGCGCGGGCGGTGTCGGGCTCAACCTGACGAGCGCGGGGCGCGTCTTTATGATGGATCCGTGGTGGAGTTTTGCCGTCGAGGCACAGGCCATTGATCGCGTGCATCGCCTGGGCCAGGAGGTGGCGGTGCAGGTGAAGCGCTTCATTGTCAAGGAGAGCGTGGAGGAGAGGATGCTGAAGATTCAGGAGCGCAAAAAGTTTATCGCGACGTCGCTTGGCATGATGAGCGATGAGGAGAAGAAGGTGCAGCGTATTGAGGACATTAAAGAGCTTCTCAGCTAGCTCACAAAAACTGAGGAGGGTATGCATTTGGGATGGCGTCTGGCATTTGTGGTGCATTTCATCATTGGGTGGCTGGGTTCTATACAACTCTATATCAGACAGGTACACGATTTTGAAAGGAATACTGTTCTACGAAGAGTAGATACGAGGCATGTAACAAGTTTCAGGCATTCTTCATTGTGGGGTAAAAATTATACGTATTCAATTTTTTTTATTTGTTCATTGTCATTTATCAAATTACTTTTATCATCATCTATATTCAGGAGGATAGTCATTCTTTACTGGACAACCTTTGTGGTGGCCGTCTTTTCACGCTCGTCGCCAAACAGGTCAACATCCCAGTTGGGCTTGTACGTGAAAGGAATGTTGAAGCGGTGCGGCGACGTCTTGCCAATCTTGTTGAGGCGGTCAATGTCCTGCTGCTCGAGGTCGACCTCCTCAAAGTTGTCGCGGATGCGGCTCGCCGTGACCGACTTGGGGATGACGGTGTGCCCGCCGACCTGGGCCCAGGCGAGGAGGACGTGGGCGGGGCTGACGGCGCGGCCCTTGGCGACGGTGAGACGCTCGGCGACGGCCTTGACCTCGTCGTTGACGAGGAGGAGGGGGGCGCCGATGGTGTTGTTGCCAAAGGCCGAGTAGGCGGTCAGGATGATGTGCTTGTCGGCGCAGTACTTGACGAGCTCGGGCTGGAGGAGGCGAGGGTGGCGCTCGATCTGGTTGGCGGCGGGGACGACGCCGGTGGCCTTGATGACGTTTTCGAGCTGGAAAGCAAATAACGTTAGCTGCGGGAAATTGGGAATCAAAGGAATATACGGTAAACAGGGACGTACGTTTTCAATGGTAAAGTTGGAGACGCCGACGGCGCGGGCCTTGGACTTGGAGAGCTCAGTCATGGCTGTGAGGTGAACAATGGTTAGCGAATTCTTCTTTCTCTTGATGGCGCAACTCGTAAGTTGGCAATTGGAGCTTGTTCTTACCCTTCCAGGTCTGAGCGATGGAGGTGTTCTTGTCGAGGATGACGGAGTTGCCCTCGGCGTTCTTGGGGAAGAGGCCGTTGCCGTGGACGAAGGCGACGGGCCAGTGGATCAGGTAGAGCTGCAGCGGCGCGCGTTAACAAACCAATTCCCAACAGAGTTTTTTCTTTTTGTCAATTGGGCAATTTCAGTCACTTACATCAAGGTAGTCGGTGCCAAGCTCCTGGAGAGTATCGTCGAGCGCAGCGGCGACGTTCTCGGGCTGGTGGCTGTCGTTCCAGAGCTTTGAGGTAATGAAAATGTCCTCACGCTTCAGACCAGGGATCTCGGCGTAGGCGCGGCGGATGCCCTCGCCGACCTCCTTCTGGTTGCCATAGACCTTGGCCAGGTCGAGGTGACGGTAGCCGGCCTTGAGGGCCTCGAAGACGCCGGCGCCGACCTCACCAGGGGCGGACTGCCAGGTGCCGTAGCCGAGGGCGGGGACCTTGGCGCCGGTGTTGAGGGTGACGGTGCGACCAGAAGACATATTTGGGGTTTTATTTATGTGTTTTTGGAGGAATTGGTTTACAGAGTTGGCAAGTGAGAGAGTGGTATGAGGAGGAGAAGGAGGAAGTTAGCAATCCAGGTTGTTGGGGATCCAAAGCTTTTAATCCTTCTTGGTTGGGAAACCAGTTACTGGACGTTTCTATGGTGGGGGAGGGGTAAATTTTCATCACTTATGACGACAGAACCTTGGTGGCATGAACAAGCAGATCGCAGCTCCACGGCAACCGAGCCAATTAACCTTTCAAGCTCTTGCGACCAGTAATGTTCCGCGTTGGCAAGCTTCTTTGTGTACGCCCCATTTCTGTTCTCCAGTTTAATTAAACCTGCATTATTAATGATGTTGGATTCTGTCAATGGTCTGCTCTGTGTTGACTAGTTGGACGCCACGAGATGGGAAGGCGGGATTCCATCCGCCCTGTACCTTGCCGTGTCGGGGTGCTGACGGGTTTATTCAGTTGCCCAATTAGGTACCATCTGCCGATATTCCGCGTGCTGCCAGACCTCCAAAATAGCGCGCTTTTTGCCCTTGATTGCGCCACTTTTCACCCCGGCCGCTCTCATCAAGGTCCATGTCAGGTTGGCACCTGTCTTCTCAGGGCTTGAAAGCGGCATAGCTTCTATCATGACTTTCAGAGTGTAACGGAAATGCCTAATTCAATTGCACCACTTTATCAATCATCTAGAAACTTGACATGGTCGCGAGAAAGCTACTGTACAAGGGGAAGGGATCTACAAGATATGATTGGGGCGCATACGAGTCGGCGTCGGTTAAATCTTCAAGTTAGCTTCTTTCTAGTTCCACATCTTACGCAAGGTTCCGCAAAAAAGTTGTAAACGCCGAAATCGACAATCTCCAAAGACGGGGTTAATAAGCTCATTGAGTCACACCGAGGTGGATTCATAAACGGACTTCTTCCCATCCTTTTTGTATCACTTGAGATTGTCAACATTCTATCAACTCGAGATCCAAGTCGACAAACCTGTGCCAGGAAGCGTCGTAATTACGTATTGCCAAAGCTGTCGGAGCTTCCCTTTCAGCTTCACAGACGTTGGCCGGCCGGTTGTTGTATGATGGCAACTCCGTCAAAAAGGTGGACCTGCTGTTGTCATGAATCATGAACTACCGCATGGAGAGAGACTTGCACATTGGCCCGACGGGTTTGCATGGCTGAACAATCTGCAAATTATGATGCAAGGAAATACACAACGCCACTAACTGCGGACTAGCCCAGCCGGCCAATGCACCCATTGTCACTGCCGCCTATCCACGAGAAAATCCTCACAGAAACAAACCCAAGTTAATCAAAATCCAGCCAAAGAGAAGAGGGAGAACAGAATGAAGAAAAAAACTCAAAAAGGACGGGAAAGAAAATCATTCGACCAGAAGAAGAATAAGAGACAATAAGGCCCATACCAGAGGTAATAAAATACACACGAAATGCTGTACACAAGAACTGAATAGGCGGTCGCGACAACTCAACCCTAGCCCACAATCATCATATTCGGGTTCCAAAAATTCGGCCATAAAAAAAGACGATACCATTTTTTCTTTTTCATGTTGCTCGTGCCTACGCAGGAGCAGGAGCAGCTGCCTCTGCGGGCGCCGCCTCCTCTGGCGCGGGCGCTGCGTCGCCACCATCCGAAGATGAAGTCTTTGATCCCTTGCGGCTGCCGTGGTGGTGCCTCCTTTTGCGACGCCCGAATCGAAGAGCGTGGGGATAGCGGTACAAAAAGACGACGACGGCAATGAGGAACACGCCGAGCACCACGCCAACAGCAATGCCGATGCTGGTGTTGGTTCTCTGGAGGGGGTCGCTGGAGCGCCTCGCGACCACCCCCATTGCGACCTCTTGACGAGCGCCAGCGTCGAATCCTCTCTCTACTGCGTCGTCGCCCGTCCAAACAATGTCATTTCGGCTGCTTGGCTCTCCTCGTCCCCGAAGCGCTGCTGCGAGGCCGGCTGCCTCGTCCCCATCGCGCGATATATACATGCACCCCGCTTACACCGAATGCGACGGGGCGACTCGAGTCTAGCGGGTGTTTTTTTTTTGTGACTTTCTTATGACAGGTGACGTAGAAAAAATACGGTGAGCAATACAACTTTGTCAAGCAAGCGTATATGAGTCAGGAAAAAAATCTGGTTATGATGTGAAGCCCAATGTTTTAAGAAAAAAGGAAGCAACCAAGACAGTCGTCAGAAAACCATCGCTTGACAAGAGGTTGGGCATTTGCATGGTGTGTGTGGGTGACCACTGTTTTATCTACCCAACGTACTTTGCCTTGGTCTGAAAGGAATGGCGCCACGGCCGACCACTGTGCAGTATGGAGTACATGCAAGCGTAAAGAGCCTGCAGGGTTACCCCATGGGCGCAAGAATTGGAGAAACGTGGTGCAGGACTGGGTGGAGGGTCACAGTTACAAGTGAGAGACTGCGCAGGGAGGCGGAAGGGCACAGATTCGGTGCGAGTCTGCATCATGTATGGCGGGAGACGGGGTCTCTTGTCAGCGTGGAGGCCCAGGAGAGTGCCGCTGCAAGCTGATTCGCAGAGATTTTATCTGTGATAATCCAGCGAATGGCTCAGATTGGCTGTGATGATGTCGCTGATGCCGGTAATGCCGGTGATTAAACAGTATGTAGCTACAGAGTTTACTGGATCGCATTGCGGCTCGAATGCTCACAGAGCACTGTGCACAGTTTGACCAAATTGCATGTTGCAAGCAATACAATGCCAAGATCAAAAAAATACTCCCAGAATCTAGAAATGTTCTGCTGCAAGCCACAAATACATGACACAAGGACAAGCACTGAATCTTGTATTAGTGTTGCGATGCTAGTCGGAAACCCAGAAGACCAGAGGCTGTCCCCCAAACAAGCGACCTTTTTGGGTCGATAATGACGACAAAAAATATTGCTGGGCCCTGTTCTTTCCACTCGAGAAAGGGCGCACGGAATGGCTGCGAACTCTGCGGGGTGGGTGGTGGACATTGGGCTGCTGCATGCATGCAGGCCAACGCAGACTTATTAACATGGGCCCAACTGAATGCCCAACCCAATCCCGGCATGGCTATTCCGGGACGGGCCGTGGCCAGGCTCAGTAACCTGGCTATTTACGGTGGCTGGTTCCGTTTACATCCATGCTGGCTTGCTGGGTGGAATTGGGAATTGATTGATGCAAGACACATACTGCCATGGGTCACGTATTGCTGGCGTGCACGTGTCAAGTTGTACTTGTCCCATGGAAAGCAACCTGCTCATGTTGTGATATCTGACAGGCAATGGCCAGTGGCTTGCTGTCGATGCGTATGCAACGATGCATGTATGCTAGTGTGACTTGCAGAAGCAGAGAGGATTCTTTCCCTGCGGCGCATATGCATGGATTTTCCTACTCGGGTTATTTCATCTGGGCTCTGGATTGATGGGGCAATGAGACGAGTTTGATTCCCAAGGTCCGATACAGGGTAGGCAGCGGTCCTGCTGCAGAGCACTTGGGCGACGGTGAAGCATGGTAGTCCTCCTTCACAACCCAATCTTTTTTACTTATTTATTTTTTGGCATCAAAACTCCAAAAAAAAAAAATTGTTCTTATTATTATTCTCATCGTTTGGTTGTAACGTCATCCCAATGATGTACGGACGTCCGCATCGGTACGGCGCCAGTGACACACCGCTTGTGCCGCGAACAGAGGACAAGAGTCATACTGACATGAATTAATTCCCAAAAGCAATTCTAAAACATTTTTGTTCTGCACCAAAATTCCTCTCATTGACTCACTACTCCACATAAATCCCCAATCCCTCATCGTCACGATGTTTCTGAGCCTTGCATTAGCCGATTCAACATCAACATCAGAATGGCTTCCGGTAGGCTGCACCTTCCCTGGCCGCAGGTAACACAGCCTTAGCTTTGGAAATCTCGCTGCGCATGTCTCATATTTTCTCCGCATCATCAGTCTACATACGAAGAGAAGACCCTGTTACATTTATCTTGGTCCACATCTCCAGTCCACGAATACATCCTTGGTACTATGGAGTTGATGTCTGCGGCCGTGGCATGGGCTGCTAACGGCGCCTGCCGCATCGGCCCAATCGCGTACAGCACTCTCGGCCAGCGATTTTGCTCCCGCGAGGATATCGATCTTCGAGAATTGATCCGCAACCTCTCACCAAAAGCAACTGTTCTGCTGCCCAAGGACGAAGAATTTGCCGAAGCGTCGCGGAGATGGAACTGGCTTGATGAGCCCAAGCCGACCGTGGTAGTGATTCCTAGCGTCGCTCTCGACGTGGCCATGACTGTAAGAGGACTACAATGATTGCTCTAATCCAGTTTCAAGATCATTTGCTAACAGTATCAAGGTTCAATATGCAAATAAACACAACGAACTATTCCTGGCTGTAGGCGGTCACCACGGCGCTGCGAGCAGCCTTGGCAGAATGGAAGGCGGCCTCGAGATTATTCTGCGTAATCTTGATAGCATTGAGTTGTCGTCCGATGGAAAAACAGCCAAGATTGGGGGTGGAATACTCACAAAAACACTCATCGATGTCTTATGGGAGGCAGGCAAGCAGACAGGTTAGTCTGCATCGTCGCTTGCTTCCCCCGCCTTTGCTAATCTTCCATTCAGTCACTGGTACCTGCGAGTGCACCGGATTTCTTGGACCAGGTCTCGGCGCGGGACATGGCTGGCTGCAGGGACATCATGGCCTTATTGCCGACCAATTTATTTCCATGGAAGTTGTTCTTGCTGACGGCAGCAACAAAACAGTCACGGCGGAATCGGACCCGGATCTTTGGTGGGCACTGCGCGGCGCTGGACACAACTTTGTCATTGTGACATCTGTAACCGTCAAGACGTACGACATTCAGCACCGTGATTGGGCTCGTGAGACAATGACCTTTACGGGCGACAAGATCGAGGCTGTGTTTCAGGCAATCAACGACAAGATCTTCAGAAACGGGAAACAAGATGAAGATGTCGTGGTCTGGTCCTCAATGCTCAACGCCAAGGAATTTGATTCCCAAAACCCAGTGATCATTGTGTACCTGTTGCAAGAAGGAGTCAAGGCTGTTAACGCCAAATATTCTGCTGCTCTCAAGAGCCTTGGCCCTGTCAGAGTGGAAAACACACCTGGAACGTATACCGACCTTGCCGCCTGGACCAGGGTCTCCATGGATGATCCTCCCTGTCAGAAGCTTGACTCCAACAACATCCGCTTTCCGCTATATCTAGAAAGCTACAATATCACCGCCGTCCGTAAAGTCTATGACATGTTTGCAGCGGCGCTGCGCGACAAGCCGGAGTTTGCAAATTCCATGATTCTCTTCGAAAATTACCCCCGTCAAGGTGTACAAAAGGTCAAGAACAAGGACAGTGCTTTTGCATTCCGCAACGATGGAATTCTAGCCGCACCATTGATCAATTTCAGACCGGGCAACAAGGACGTTGACGGCTTGGCGATTGTCCTTGGCGAGGCACTGCGCACGGCTTTGCACAATGGTTCAAACCGCAAGACAATGCATACATACGTCAATTATGCATTCCGTGATTCCAAAGATGAAATGTTTGGCGAGGAGAGTTGGCGACAGGAGAAACTGGCAGCTCTTAAAGCCAAGTATGACCCGATTGGACGATTTAATTTTTACAACTCGGTGGTTTGAAGACAAAGTCGGAAACCGAAGTCGATTCCGTGACTAGCATAGTTATTCTTGTTTGTATTTTTTCTTTTGTTTTTTAACCCGTATGTGCAATTAAGTGCGCGCATTACAACTTGGTTTCTAAAGCTTTTCTAAAGCTCCAGTACAAATTTTGGTCCGTTGCCGGGCCGCTCCTTGATCTCCGTCTCCCCCATAAATTCAGACATGGGAACGCGCAACTTTGGACTTTCGTCCATAACACCGTCGGCATTTCTTTGAAACGAAACCAGACCATATGCAGACTTTTCATTCGCCACCAAAACATCACCCTTTCCACCATCCAAGACACAAAACATGCGTGGCAGAATACCGAGCGTGGGAACCTCCTGAATAAACTCGAGCGTGGGATGCTCACCCTGGTGGTGGATACGAAGATATGCGACGCTGTCGTATTGCCGCTCTGTCAGGCGATTTGTCACGTACAGGTGCTTATTATCGGGAAGCAGCTCAAGATGGCCAGCCCGCGCCGTGGCCACAGATGGCCCCGCCGGCCCAAACGAGGAAGCTTTTGAGACGGGCGTAAATTCCAGCGTCGAATCCGTGTAGGTGAGCGCATACACGACAACAGTGTTGATCAGCTCGCAGAGGAGCATGTAGTGCGTTGCCCGCGCGGCGCCGACTGGGTAGAATGCGCCGTGGCGGGGACCAGCACCAGCAGGGTCGACGGATACACGCCCACACAGGGAGAATGCGTCGTCTTTGGAGTCAATTACGAGAATCTCATCTGTTCCCAGATCAGGCACGGCATAAAAGCGACCCGTAGGATCAGGCAGGACCTGGTGCGGATGGGGACCGTCCTGGATGTGCGAGACGGGGCCCGTCTTGCTGTCTGACACCACCGTCTTGTCGGCTAGCTTCTCCAACGTGACGCCGTCGGTGATGTTCCATACATCGACGACGCTGCTGTCAAATGACGCCCCGAGCATGCGCTTCTTGTCTGGCGAAAACGTGAGGTAAGCGACGCCGGCACTTGCCGTGTCGACGGTGGTCTTTTGCGTGAACGGTGTGTCTGAGGACGGATCCAGGTGGAAGCGGTGAAAATGTGTCGTGTCCTCATCGACAATGTAGACGAGCGAGCGCGAGCGGTCCACGGTGAGCCACGACGGATTGCCGGGGATGGCGAGGTCGTGGGCTATGGCGAAGTTGTTGGCCGCAGCGTCATAGTCGGCCAGATAGACATGGCCGGGACGACCAATGAGAAGTTTTGTCATGATTAATTTATGAAGCCTTGTATTTACCAATTTTGTAAATGGAAAAAAATATTTCAAGAGAAAGCTACTGAGATCTGGTCCGGGTGAAGAGCCGCAAAGGGCCGTTGCAGTATTTGGTGGTGAGAATATGGGTGGGGTATCGTGGGGGTCACAGATCATCACCAAAGTTCCAAGATGAGCGGCATTATTTATTATTATTAAGAAAAGAACAAATGAAATCTAACTGTACTGAAAATGGCAATATCTAGAACAAAGAAAAAGAAGTCTAAAAAAAACCACAACAGTCCACCGAAACTGCGTTGGCCATCTACCATGTAATCGACACAGCCTTGCCCTCATATTGGCTGTGCGAGGGGTCCTGCAGCAGCGTCTCATACACCCAGCGCCCAACATCGTCGCGCGAGATGGTGTACCCCGTCTCCTTGACCTCGACGCCCTTGACCGGATCCTCCACGCCGACGCGAATCTTCTTGTCCGGCTTCGCCTTGGACTCCTCCAGCAGGAAGCTCGGGCGGATCATGACGACGCGCTCCCCGCTCCCGACCAGCTGCTCCTCCATGACCTCCTTGTCCGCGTGCGGCTGCGCCAGCATCCAGCGGTACATGGGGATCATGCCCAGCGGAATGTCCCGCCCGAACCGGGAGATGCCCGTGGTGCTGAGCGCCGTGTACAGCGGCCTGCCCGTGACACCCTTTTCCTCGCGCAGCGTCTTGAGCGCGGCCAGGATGCAGCGCGTCGCCTTTTTGCAGCAGTCTGGGTCGTCGACCTTGAACGTCTTGAGGTCGAGCAGGGCGCCGACGGAGACGTGGATGGCGTCGACGAGGCGGGTGGCGTCGTCGGGGCGGACGAGGCACGCGGAGACGGAGGCGGCGTCGTGGGCGTTGCCCTGGAGGACGATGAGGTTGGACGGCTTGGAGGGGAAGTGGGCGTCCATCTTTTCGGGCTTGCGGCACAGGGCGATGCAGGTGTCGCCCGCGGCGATGGCACGTTTGAGCGCGGCGAGACCGCAGCCGCCAGAGGCACCGATGAATGCGATTGTGTGAGGCATTGTGAATGGGTTTGTAGCGTAAACTAAGATTGCTAAAGGTAATCAAAGGTAGAGAACTGTAAAGTGTAGAGTGTGTTGAAAGTCTTCTGAAAGCGAGCCTGAAAGTTTAAAGTCGATGATGATGATTTCAATTCAACTAAGCTGGGGTAGATTGCATGCTTTATATATTTCAACGCCTGAAGGTGAGTTTGGAACATCTAACTCTCATTTAGTAGTCGCCGAAATCACACAAGTACAGCCTCACAGCCTGATCTGAGGATCCGACAATGTAAATCGTCCATCGCCTCTTCGGGAACAAGGTTTAGTGTTGGCGCAGAGCCGACGTACAGCGACGCGCGATCTTCCAGCGGAGATTGATAAAATAGGACGATGAAAGGCCGCCCAATCGCCTGAATTAATCTAGTTGCCTGCAGCCTCTTACCCAGATGCGTCATACTTGCATTGTATTCCGCACGCCTGGGAGCAAGTCCGCCGGCACTGACGACAAGGCTGCGTGGCTTGCTCGCTCCGCTTGAAAGGCGGCGCAGCGGAACAGAGCGAGCTTTCTCGGGCTCGCGTCGCGAGTCTCGCTGTTTCGCTGGCGGTGGATCGACATCGCCCACGCGAAGCCTGATTTGAAACGCCAACCAGCTTTCTATTGGCTGAACCGTGGCTAAAACTAAACTCAGAATGGAAGCCTCCATAACGAGGTGACGATCTTTTGCCCAATCAGAGAGTTTTAGCTGCAAGGCTTCAACTGGGCAGTTGCAAGACGAAATGAAAAGGAATGAGTTACAAAGTCTTAATATTTATTCTAGGGCGAGGGAAACCATAAAGGAAGAAAACCCTAACCAAGACCAATCTGCAGTCTGCTTCAGTACCCATTCTACTATTATCCAGAAGTAAACGGCGGCGATGCCGTGTGCTTGCCCGTGTCTAGCAGGAACGAGTCGCGGAATCACGGGCTGTGCTCTTTAGTTGGCTCGCTTGAGGCACCGGTTCACAAGCCTAGTGTTCCACCTACCAAGCAGTTATGCCGGATGCGTTGAGAGAGCTCCTTATTTGCTGCAAATGTCCTGGCCACGAGCAAATGAAGCATGTCCATAGTCCCAGTTTGCTAGAAAACTGTCAGCATCTTCCATCTCCAAAAAAAAAAAAAACAAGGCAGTTTCAAGGTCCACTTACAGGGAATATCATCGACGTGCACAAGATTGTCAGAAGACCAAAAGTAGAAGGTGTTGGTACGGTAATCAGCACCAGAGTTGGGTGGGCATGTATTCTTAAACTGAGTGTAGCGGTCGTCATGCATGCTGTGGTGCCACTTGCTCACAAAGATGCGCGCGTGGTTCGAGTTTTGCTTACCCAGCGAGAGCTGATCATCTTGGTTACTGCAATCAAGCTCGGTTAACAAGGAAAGTTGAGAGTTCATTGGGCGTGACGACTTACAAGAAGGTGTTCTGTATCTGGGACCACGGCTTGCGCGCGTGGGTGCCGTCCTGCTCAAAGATGACCTCGCTCCTATCAAAGGTCCGGCCACCGTCGATGGAGTTGAAGACGACAATAACCCACTCAATGTCATGTCTATGACCAGTGTCCTGTTTTTATGGTCAGCTAGTCGACATCAATAGCCATGCAACAAAGACAAAGTACCTTTGTAAAGTAGACGTTGTATGCGACACGAAACTGGTTATCGTTGCAGCGACGAAGATCCCAATAGGTAGGAAAGCTCCACATATGGGTATCGGATCCGAGCTCGCGAGGCTGCGCGGGACAGTGGTTGTTCAACTTGCCAATGTTACAGTTATCCTGAGCATTTCCAGGATTCTGATGGCCGTCAATTTTGGCCGGACTGGGCATACAAGTACCAGAAGGAAAGTTCCATTGGCTTTTGCATCGTTAGAGTTGAGACAGAAGAAGCAGCATAAGACTTGTGGTGGTCATGAGTTGAGACGTACGGGGAACCTGATTGCGCAATACCTGCCGGGTCGTTTTGGAATCGGCTGATTGGATACTTGTCATTGGCAAACGCAGCAGTTGCCAGAGCCACGACGGAAAGAACCTTGGAGAACATTGTGACAGTTGCTTGATATTAGACTTAAAGGCGAAGAAGAGGTTGGTGGTGATTTTCATTTAAAAAAAAAAGACTAGAAACCAGGTTGGGGCAGGTCTTTATAGAACTATCCTGCTCGTATAAAGTACTATTTGAAGCCTCGGGTCATGCTCCAAGACAACAACGCCACCGGAGCAATTCAAATTCCCCGCTATCAACCATTACGCAGTATAGGCAATACAAAAGTCCTCGCCCGTAGAATACTTGCTATATCATCACGCTGTGGATCGACACCGAGAAATGTGGCTGGGCATTCTCGAAAATGGTAAGCCGTCAGACGGAAAGTCGTGACAAAGCAGAGTCGTTGTTGACGAATTCGAGAAGAAAGAGGAGACGCAAAACAAGGATTAAATAACGTGATAACTTTTCACACTCCGATATTTCATGAGTAAACCATCACTCCCGGAAAGACAAGTTGCGAATGCATGCAGTAAGTGCATCAAAGTGCTATATTATACGCAAATGCTATAGGAATAATGCATGATTCTGTGAGCTGAGAATCAATGGCGTCATAGGTGTGCCCGGTTCTCTGGCAACAAGCTTTGATAGGAGGGCTGCTGGTTGCGGTGTAGCCGCCTATGTGGTTCTCGACTTTGGGTAATCCTCTTACGCCAAAGTCTTAGATTCTCACCTTGAATTTAGCCAAAGAGCGGCTAGGCCGTACGAGTCTATCTCTTTGTCATTGCTAGCATCCACGATCCGTACCAATTCATCTGGTCGTAGATTAATAATGTCTTCGGCAATGGAAAAGTCTCATCGGAGTTTTCTCCCCGAGGTTGTATGACAATAATTTGCCGAACAACACAGAGACGTAAGCAAACACCCCCATAGACGGTGGAGGTGAGTTTCAGAAATCAAACTCCCAAGTGTCAGCGATACGACAAAACCCTCTTATTCATGAGTAGCTCCCATGACAGTTTAATGCATGAATATGTTAAGATCCAGACCCGAAATAAAGTAGGCGATCCGGCACTCGGAGAAGACAAGCTTAATTAGGAAAATGGTTGCGGAATTGGCTAGCTGGTTCGTGCGGAACGCATCCTTGGCAGTAAATATTGTCAGCCGATCCACGGCACTTTGCCTCTTCCTCTGACTGTGGGTCCTACTTGATTTCCGAGTTTCAACACTCGCATACGTGGCAGATGAAGAGGAAGCACCAAGATCTGACGGGCTTATTAGTATGGGGTTAAGCATACAATAGTGTTGAGCAGCGGGCCCTTGCCGGCCTCGTGCACAAGGCGACAGCCGGGGTTTGACGGCTAGGGCTTTCTCAGAACGGCCATCGCCGAGCTAAATTATGGGGAAGAGCGCGGTTAGAGATTATTGACTAGCTCGTAAACTGCAGATTCTTGCGAGAGGCTAGGGCGGCGGATCATTGTCCCGTGAAATAATATATCAGCATGTGGATGTTCGGCGTGTGAAAGTTAGCGTCAACTTTGCCGAAACGCTTCATAAGCAATGGCACAAGTCTCTTAGATGTAACTAAACGTCCCTATTATACGAATGCAAGGGTAAACACTTCTTGTAACGCTTGCTGTTGGCTCCTAGAACGGGCAGCTAAATTCTATCTCCGGACCTCATGGCTACTTGAAACTCGTCGCTGAAGGGATAATTGATATACCCTTCTGCGGTCATTTTGGTGTAAAAAGTTGACCTGTCATATTTTTGCAGTGCTACACCGTTTTTTAGTCGAAAAGGCAGATCTGGATTGGCCAAAAAATGGCGGCCAAACACTACAGCCACGTTGTAGTCCTTGTAGTCTTTGTCTATTGATCCGGCTACATTCTGTGGCGTGAACCCTCCAGCGACCAAAACGGGGGCATCCCGGCCCCAGCCATCAAGAAGAGGCATAATCTGGCCTCTTGCCTCGCAGTCCACATTGTTCGAGACTCGTGCCTCGATAATGTGCAGGTAGGCCAGGCCAAGATTCCCGAGCTCAGAGACGAGGTACGAGAACTGCGGGATAGGGTCTGACATGCACATGCCCTGCCAGTCATTCCACGGACTGATTCGAAATCCGACCTTGTCGGGACCAATAGTCTCTACCAGTGCTTTGGCAAGCTCAACTGCAAAACGTGCGCGATTCCTAATAGAGCCACCCCACCGATCAGTGCGCATGTTGGTCGTGTCATGGAGGAACTGGTCCACCAGATACCCATTAGCACCGTGAACTTCAACGCCGTCGAAACCTGCAGCCATGGCGTTTTTTGCTGCGTTTTTGAACTCGTCAATAACTTGCAAGATTCGCTGCTCACTCAGAACACCAGGTATATGACTGCTTTCATCCATTCGCACTGCACTTGGCGCCAGGACCTCGTAGCTGCCCTCCCGCTGGAGCGCGTCCGGGTCGGCAGCGCGGCCCAAAGCTACCAATTGGCAAAGGATGAAGCTTCCCTTGGCATGCACAGCGTCTGTGATGGTTCTCCATGCTGCGATTTGCTCATCACGAAAGATTCCTGGCCCATTAGACATGCCCCCGGATGCGGGCGAGATGAGTGCTGCCTCGGAGATGATGAGTGTCCCTGGGCTGCTGGCACGCTGCTCATAGTATGTCTTTGCCATGGGCTGGAGGACATGGTTCTCATCGGCCCGAAGTCTTGTCAGCGGCGCCATGACGACGCGGTGCTGAAGCGAGGCTCCGCCAACGGTCATCGGTTGAAAGAGGCGGCTTGACATGATGTCTAGAGTTGAAAATTAGGTTATGAGTCCAGTTTGAACAAAACATAGCTCTCTCTATTAAAGACGTCCTCTCTGGTAAAAACTTTTCAACATGTTCCCATTGTCCCATAATATCTCGACCCACCGCCGAAGTTGAATGGAGCCCATTGCCTCGTAGTTTGTTGTGGTGGGTGCTGATCTTCATGAACCAAGTGGTCCCTAGTTACTGTTGTTGTGCGGCTGAATACGATCGTTCTTAGGAGGCCTCTTGGTTGAAGGGATTGGAAAGCACCTTGATAAACTATTGGACATAAAATGAAAGTACTGTATGTCGGGGGTACTTGATGGGCAACGCAAGATAGGATCAAAATCACCGATGCTGCCGCCGCCGGTATGACAATGATGTAATCGAGTTTTGGGTTTCTTTCGCCGTTGGCAAGAGGAAATTGAACTGCTTCGCAAGATTGGGCCAAGTAAAATTGCACATTGTAGTAGCCTAACCAGCATCAAGGGTTGACATATAATGGTGGCCTCGCCTCATCATCCACCCGACTTATCCTTAACTTCCTCAACTCAACTCCATCCAAAACGCGCACATTGACGGCATGCTCGTTTCCAGTCATTGCGTGTATCTTTTTGCCATATTCGCTCAGGACCTCCACCTCCTCCACGGAGAGTGGGTTCACAGTATTGGTCAAAGGAATACCGCATGTCCTGCAAAATGTCTTTGCTTCAATGCGGTGACCAAAGCTGTATCGACCTAGACGATCCTCATGGCCGGAGAGAACTACATGTTCAGATTTGGGGTATATCCACAGATATCCGTTCTGCATGGATTTATTCTTAGCTCGTCTTCTTCCCAGGGTCGGCCAAAATAAGCTGCACTTACCCGCTCGCAGATGCTGCAGTTACATTCTGAAACATCACCATCGTAAGTTTCATTTATGGGTTTGCTTAAAATCCCGACTGTAACGGAGCCGCAGTGGCAGCTCCCCGTGTACTCCGTGCCACCCTCCAGTGGTGCAGTGGGCATACTTCCCTGATGAGTAGGGTGCTGATACTGTGGTCCGAGAGAGGCACCGTCGGTGCTATTCAACTGTTAGCAAGATGGCATAACTGCCGATGGAAATTATGAGTGACGGGGTAAGAATACAATTTTCTCTCGAGCTGCCATGTATTCAGACCTTGCAATGCATGCGCCTATGTCACCCTTGGTCAGCACGCATGAATTTGAGGTAGCGTACTACCAACGTTAACTCACGTTTAAAAGCACTATATCTTGCTTTGTGCCATCTGATAGTGTCGCCATTACACCAGTACCGCATTTTGAGCAAAACTGTGAGCATGCGATTGTGTCAGTGTTTACTTTCGGCCAAGCCCGCTCACTCAATCATGCGTAGGATACCTTGTGATGATACACTCCGTTACCAAATGTGTAACTGGCCAAGTCGCGCATGCTTCCCTTGGCAAAATGAACATTGCTGATATTTGTGCGTGGTACCAAGAGGTAGCCCCTCTTCACGCAGAAACTACAATTACATTCATCCACAGAAGTAATCTCGGGTATTTGTGCTTCGTAGACCACGGCGCCGCAGTGACAATTACCGCGATACGTTGTAGCTGATTGCCGCGATTGGTCACTTTGAGACATGGCTCACTGTAAACTTGCAGGAGTCGTGCAGTTCCAGCACAAATTGTGTTTACCAGTAGTTAAGACGGAAGTGCCCCAAATTATAACAGGTTAACGAATCTACCGATTAATAATCGTCTTCGGTATGACTAGCAACGCGGCTCCAACCCCCGCTCCTCAGCTTCTCACTAGCTTCACAATGGCAAATGGTACCACACAAACAGCTGGTCTGACTCGTTAAATACTACATAGCGCTTAAATCAATTGGAAAATGAAACCAAAAAGATTTAAGAGTGTATCTTTTTTCCTTTTATATATATACATATAAAACTCGGCCCTTCCTTTTGTTGTACTAACCTCAACCTCGCACTTACAGTAATTATTTGGGAGAATGTCGCTAGGCGTCACTGAGTTACCACCTAGTTCATCTCTACCTATGAGAAGGGCCCCTTCGGCTTTTCTGAAGGCTTCTCTGAAGCATTTGCCTCAGGCTAGTGTTGGGGCATATACTTTTCACCTCTCAACTAGATTTTAAGTAGTTACTAGTGCGTGGCTGGCCTAGGGATAAAATATTATGAAATAAAGAGTAGTTAGTTATCGTCAATTAAGATTATCGTTAATTATAGCTTGCAAAAGTAAGCTTATCGCCATATTGCAACCACTACAGGGTAGCAGTGGGCGTAGCCTTGAAATGACTTAGACAGCAACTGGCAAGTCTCGCGACATGTAAAGAGAAGTTGTTGGTGTAATTGATTGTCGAGTATCCGAAAGAAGCTCCATCACTGATACAGTCACGGAATTGATGTGACGAAATTGGCGATCAGGACCCTGGTAGAGTGTAGTTTGCCGACGGGTCCGCAAGACGCGTGCTGAGCGAGCGCGGCAGGAGGAGTAAACCCGGCAGGAAGACTTATAAGATTTGAGACAGTCCTGGCGCTTGTACAGTTCAAGGAGCGTTACATAAAATGTTTAAAATCTCGCCCATCTACTCATAAACCCGCTTCTCATAACCTCTATTAGATGGCAGCGGGGAGTGAGAATTTTTGATAGTCTCAAATAATTAAATTTCCGAATATTCGGGCGATTCCTTGCTCAATCATCAAGTTAATTATACGAAGACGGTAGGCTTGGCCAGTAGAAGCGTTGGAAATGAGTAATGTAATAGACAGTACCCTACAACTGTTGACGTGCAACGTAATATACATCAATGTAGTCATTGCTCATTCAAAAGTCTATAGTTGATTTATTCTTAGCAAGCGAAGGCCGTATTTAGACATATCTATCAAATCGGAGCATGTTGGACAGTGCCGCAGCGTACCTGCCGGCATAAGTATAAGATAAAAAGCTCAGAGGAGAGCATTAACTATGCGAGGAATTGAGAAAGCAGAAAACCGAATCAGTTTACTCGGTTTTTGTTTTACAATATATTGGCGCAGCAAGGGCCGTCTTATGGGATACGAAATCAGCCAGAGGTTGGGGAAGAGCGTGACAACAGTAGGGCCTTCTCAACCCCGCGCGAGAACACACGCTAAACCAAATACATTTCTATCTTACTGTACATGTAAGATAGCAACGATTTTAGTCCAGCGTTTCTCATACAGGCGAGCAGCATCTACTGAACCGTCAGTTGTTAATCGGAACGACTTGTAGTATTTAGAATGGCACTCTACCCTCTATACAACACCACACGAGAACCCACGCTTGACCGAAATACATTCCAATCTTACTGGTACCAGTAGGATAGAAACGTATTCGTACTAGAATTTCTTATATCGGCTAGTATTATGTACGGAGCCATTGAATTATTAAAACGGAACGCCTTTCAGTCACACTAAACTTCTGCAAGAAGCTATACGCCCTTGAGGTTCCGCTATGAGATTGAGCAGCCACACGCCTTGGTCTTTTCTATTTGAATATGACTGTCTCTTAAACGCTGGCTGCTTCACCAAGGCACGCTATATTGACACGCTCTACACCGTATGGCTGTGAGGGAACAATAGAAGAGGGTGCGTATATTCACAGTATGTGCAGGTAGGTCCTATGTAGCTGTAGGAATTATCGCTGGCTCCTCCCATCGAGGTCGAAGCCAGCTCGGATCTATATACCCGGTCCTTCGTCATGTGCCTTATACGTCAGGCTCCGGTGATGCCTTCATCGGTGCCCTGACAATGGCAAACAAGTCTAAAAACGGGTGTGCTAGTGAACTGCCAGCACTAGTTAGTTATTGATTCTTCTCGGAAGCAGCTCTATTTTCCGAAAGTCGAGAAGGTATCAAATCTCCTTTTGTCATTTACTTTTTTGTTTTTCTTTATTTGGTGGTTCTTTATGGACTCTATTCACCAACAGATTTAACAGCACAGTACATTAAAGAGCCGACTCTGAAAGGGAAGTAAAAAATGACAGAAAAGCCTAAAGCGAGATAAAGGGTGCAAGTATGTTCCTGTTTCCGTAAGTTTGAGCGTAGATCAAGGCCTAAAACCCTCGGCAATGATAGGATGAGGCTCCTCATTCAGCTGTGTCTCGCCGTGTGTCTTTTAAAATCCACTTGTTGGTGGGCCTCGAGGGTGGGGGATCGCAAACTTAAAGGCTCGGCCGAGAACCCACGATTTGTTTTACACGCCCCCTAGGCGAAGCCATCAACTCTCATTCCCCATCCGACGCGCCGCGGAGGAGATTAAGGGATTGCTTACGGGTGCTGTTGGAGAGGCCACAGGAAACACGCTTCTACGGAGTACAGCTTCAACTTTCTGATTTCTGCGCCAAGTGTACCTCTCGACTCCTCTTTTATTTCTTTTTCCTTGTCTTTATTCCTTTCTTTTTCCAGTTGCCAATTGAATATGGGTGGTGCGGACTCTCAAAAAGTTTCTGTTTATGTGATCGTCAGACAATTTCTCTCAATGAACAGAAACCATTATTTAGTAATCAGTGCTCCTGCCTTGCCCCAGTCGGCCCCTTGAAGGGCATCGAGTGACGCACGAATCACCTGTTATGTTGATGTATGCAGAACTTTGTCGATGGCCACTGCGCCTCATCTCATCACAATATGACGGCCCGGAAGATTTGGGCCAGTGTTGCTGTGAGAGACAAAAAAACATTGAATATTATTATTCTAACTCTCCCTACCGTTCTACCGTTTGCCAATTTCCATTTACATATCCAAAGCACGCTAGACTTCCCAAATTTCCTAATCTTACAATCATGTCCCGTACAGACTCATGGTGTGATCTTACATTCATTCCCTGCCTTACTGTTTACCAATTTTAAGTTCCTCTGTGCAGGCTAACGGAGGGGCTGCAGTGGCAGTGGGCTACCTCCGCCACGATGTGAACCAGCGAGATAATGACTGGCGGCCGCGAGTGGCGTTTACAGTCAGGCCGAGCTCGAGGTCCCCTGGAGAAGAACAAAAACAAAAAGTTAGTGCTTTTTGCGTCTTGATTTTAGCTTTTGCATGGATAGTGATCATTTTGAAAGCGTACTGCGAGTGGATGACTCCCAAGTCATTTTGCTCTTCAACCACTTGACACACTTCTTGACCCAATTCCAATTCCGAGGCGAGCGAGGGGCCGAAGGCTTTTTGTTCTTCAACCACTTTACAAGCGACTTGAACCAGTTCGGATTCCACGTAGAGCGAGGAAGAGCCATGTTCCTCAACCACTTGACGCACGGCGTGACCCAGCTGCTGGTGCAAGTAGCCAGAGGGAGAGCAACGCAAAGGGTGAGGAAGGCAATGCAGACGCCCACGATGGCGATTTTATCTCCTGGTGGAAGCTCCATTGAATTGAAGTATTTTATGAGGAAAGATTTATCTTATGGATTTTCTTTTTTTTTTCTAAAAAAAAAACACTTTGCCGTTGAATAGGAACTGTGAGTTTGGCTCGCGAGCGAGAGTCGATTGTTTCGTGTAGCGTGCAAGACTGTGGATTGTATTCGAAAGGCTAGCTTAGATTAAAGTGCTGAAAGCCTGTTTTGGAAGTAGAAATGACAAAAGGAGAGACGAGCTGGCGTAAGAAGAGCTTGTACATAGAGAAGTGAATTATCCGCAGCGATTTTCTTGGGGGCCGTTGGTGACTTATAGCTTTCCGGTCTTCACGATGAGAGCTGGGGTCCTTGTCTTTATTAGCGTCAGGGAAGGAGGCGACAGGCAACGCATCATCCAGCATGTGTGGCTTGGCCCAAGTCGTCTCAAAAGTCCCAGATACTGCGAGGAAAACAAAGCGCCACAGTACAACAGCAAGCGCACCACTCAAGAACACCCAGCTCACTTCATTGACCAGGACAATCAAGGGTGGGTCTCATTTGGCCCGCCTGGGTCGAAAAAAAAAACCCCAACAGAAATCTTGCAACCGTGTTAGCTGCTATTATTCTGCACCGCACCTACGGTGATGCCCAGTGAACTTTTAAGCTGTATATTTAGTATTTAGTATTTAGTAACCCATCAGCTTCTGTATTTATTAAAATCCAGCCTGGCTGGCTTGCTAACTTGCTCGTTAAGTAACTTGCTGCAGCTCGGTGAGCTACCAATGCGTATAGTGTGGTGGCCCGGACCCGAAGGGTGAGACTTCCAAAAGAGGTGGGTGCCCGTCAAAATCCCCTCCACCACTCATTCCCGTCTATTTTACTTTAACCTCACGCCTACATATGCCAAAAGTATCTACAAGTACCTGGCTCTAAACACAAAACAGACCGGCGCACTAGTGATGAGCGTAACAGGCTTCTTACAGGTGGGCTCAGGCGAGCTCAGGCGGGACACCGAATGACTTGCGCCGTGCGGGGTACTCTGAGATACGATGATGCCAGAGGCAGGAGGAAGGAGTTGTCTGATTAGTCTCGATTTTACCCCTACCTCGGAGATGTCCGTCATTGCCGGGCGACAGGGGTCCCAAAGAAATGGCTAGCTTCTGGCCCAGTAGGCCATTTTACCCTTAAACCAAGTGCGATAGGGAGCAAAGGTTCATTAGTAGATAGCGTCTTGGTTGGATGCGAGAGACGTCTCGGAGCAAGACACCCACTCACTTCCACAGTACTGGTAGAAGAATATTGCTTCCTTTTACACCCCTCCGGGCCAGGGACCCATCGCAGGGGGTGCGTGCTAAGCCGAGCAAGAAATCATCACCCCACTGCTAACATTTTAAGTCAACTTTGATAGAATTCGGTTCGGGGCTCTGTCTACACATTGTGGCGCAAGGCCGCCCGTGAAAAAGCAAAACCTGCCACGGATACATGTTCACGACACAAATGTTGGAAAGGGCAAGAGGCAGCTGTTTATTGGCTAGGACCCGATGCATCCTCACCCTCAACCTCAACCACGACGGGACATGGTGATGAACGAATGCCTTACTGCCAGCGTGAAGGGTTCTCACGCAAGAAGACAAGTAAAACACGGAAAATTGGAGCAAACATGACAGGAAAATGCTTGGAATACGAAGCACTGGCACGTAACTTATTATCCGTATGGCGGAGACGCTAGTTTGCTGCTCCGTTTCTTATTACCTTCTCCAATGTTCCCTACCAAGCGGGTAGACGGCCTTAGCAGCGGCCGTCGTTTTTGGTACCCGCTTGCCCAGGTACACGACGTCGTGCCGCCGCCAACTGAATCACTAATCATTAACTAGCTAGCGGGGAGGGCTGCCGTTGCCCCTCCGGCCGGACGATCCCTCGTGGGCCCGTGACATTCACAGGTGCACTTCTTACTAGTTACATGAGGAGCGAGAGGAAGAAGCTTCTTCATCAGCCACATGAGGCAACCCTAATGCATTTCCAAGCAGAGCGGGCAACCGTAAGACACGCAATAATGAGATCGAAGAAGGTAAAGCAGGCGGTAATGACGCCGATGGTATTTTCCGCCGAAAGGGCCATTGAATTGAAAAGAAAATTAATAAACAATTATTCAGTATGTTTTATTTTCTCTTTCCAGTCGAATCGAGGCTTTGAGTGAACTCGCGTGATCTTTGACTTGACCTGTAGAGTCTGACGCGCGTCATGGGACCCAAAAAGCAACCGAATTACATAGTTATTGCCAGCTACTCTTATTCTGCATCTACGGCGAAGTACAGTGAACCTGTCAACTTGGTATTTAGTTTCCAGTTACCGACCAGCTTTCCAAAGGGAGAATCGTATCGTCAATTTTTTAGATTCTATGATGCATCATTATCGTCTGGTTGCGACTGTGCAACAGCGCTATCCAGCATACACCTATGCATGAGCATCCCTGGTCGGTCTCGTCAGGTACACAAAACAGACTAGCGCGAAAGTTATCACAACCTATATAAGCCTAATTGTACAATTCCAAATGTGATATCCGCTTTTTGTACTCGACATAAGTCCAGGGCTTGGGGCGGGCGGGCTCCAGGCGGAATGCTGAATGATTGGCCTTTTGAGGGGCACAGGGCGGTACGATTCCAATGGTATAAAGGCAAGACGACAGTAGCGATGATGAGTCTCGGCCAGCCTGGCCAATGCTCGATTCAACCACGCCTTCTGCGGTGGCCATGTTAGCCGGCCACGAGGAGGCAACCCAGGCATAGTTTTTGGCCCAGCAAACGTGGTATGAATGAGAGCAAAAAATTGCCCATAGGTTAATAAAATGTCACGACTCTACCACAACCCCCAGGACCCTCAGGTCGAACCCTATCGCACGTTCTATACGCGGAGCTAAACCTAGCAGGCACTCACCAACCCACTGCTAACATAGTAAGTCACCTCCGAAAAAAATCGGTTCCAACCTCTGGTTCGCATTGTGGCGTAGCGCCCGTGAATAGGCAAACCTTGTAGCGGATGCATGTTCAAGGCGCTGACTGATGGAAAGGGTATAGAGTGATGGCCGTTCAGCTTGGAACCTGTACCCCCTCACCCTCACCACTGGAAATGGCAACGGTACGCTGCAAGTATGAAGAATTGGCTAGACAAGACACTGCAACTCCTTAAAGAGAGAGAATCAACAGCCAATGTAGAGAGCATTTGGTACGATAGGCCGCCTTCGGCCAGCAATCAGCTTATATATTGACCAACTGCGAAGTTTGCATGGCAACCAAGGCACGTCCTTCTAATGTCCATTTTCTTATCAAATCTTCTGTCGCCACCGTGGAAGAAATTATTGCGAAGTATCGTATTTAAATTCAAAGCCAGTTCAAGTCTTAATCTATATGATGTTGCAGAGCATACCGAGTTTGGCTGGCTTGAGTAGTGCGCAGACTGGAGTTGCGCTCAACCTGCCTGCAAATCCACTTTTACCTGCAGGACTATGGAAGTAGTATGCGATAATAGGATGCCCGGCTAGCAACAGCTCACAATTTGAACGCAACCAAGTTGAGGTCTCGAGAATGCGCCGACAATAAGTAAAGCGATGCACACCTGCAACACGTAATATCTTCCTTGCGAGAGGCATAGTAGACTTCAATCACTACAAATCTCAATCCAGTCTCTGAACAAGGTTCGACATGACTGCAACTGATAGCTCGCCGCAGGAAGCAAAAAGATCCTGAAATTCCAGGCTCGTCCACAACTGCTTGAAATGACACGCGGCAAATGTGCTCACCAGCTCTCGTAGCAGTGGCCGTTCGTCCTCCTCAAAACAGAAGCGCAACAACGATACGACGTCGCCGATCCTATCATCGTGCAACGTGAATTTGCAGAGAGTCCTGTGAAGCTTGTGGAGAGCTAGCTGAGCGAGTGGCTGGATATCGTAATAGTCCGCCATCATATGGACCCGTGCATGCGAAAGAAAGACTTCCTTGTACTCTGTCAAGTTATTGCCATTCCTGGGGGCGAAGTAGATGCCAGCAACACCACATTCGTAAGATCGCTCCTCGGTAAAACTCTTCCACGCATCCTTCCTCGCCAACGGTGTTGCGGCTCCGTCCGCATCCTCTGATGGTTCTAGCACGACCTCTCCTCCTTTCCACTCCCGCTTCTTCTTCTTTGTGCGCTGCCTCGCAAAGTTGGCCAAAGTGTCGTTGGAATCTACTTGGTTCTGAGCGGTCAATGGTGCTGGCTCAGATACACTCGATTCTGACTCTAGGGCGGGTGGCTCAAACGGCTCTGCGCCATCGTAGTCTCCAGTATACACGTATTGACCAAACCGAGCAAACGTTGCTTCGGTCACGTCATCCCACACAGTACACCCATTTACTGCCTCCATCATTTCGCCGAATACTAATTTCTTGAGTGCTGGGGATTGGCTCCCCACCAGCGATGCGTGGATAACATACTCTCGCTTCTGCGGTCCAACCAGAAAACGAAAAACCTTGGATGAGAGGATTCTGAGAGTCAGAGATTAGCGATATTCTAGTGAATATAAAGCAGGACCTACTCCTCGAATGTAATGTTGGCCATGATGTTGCCGAAATATAAAGGTTCTTTGCTGAATCTGACTCTTTAAGTTCGAAGAATGAACAAACAGCAAGAGGTCGGCACGAACAGATGAGAGGTAGGGTGAGCCCTGCGCAGCCACAGTGGCGGGGCTTGCTGCACAGTCGTGAGGCTGAAATATTGTTGTCTCTGGTATCCTCGACGGCAGAATGGGTTCAGAGACATCGGGATGCAAGGTACGTTGTTGAAATACAATCTGTTCTGACCTGAGTATTACAGTATATGAAGAATTCGGCCAACGTTGGTCCATAGACCTATACTACGTCCGAGGAGCGTAGCTGGCAGGAAACGCCAGCCAATACTGTGGAAAACTTGCATGCACTCAGCCTGGGCTCTTTTCGGCCATGGTATAGGAAAGTGCTGAATCGCAAGATGACTGCGATAGGCTCGCACAAACGACAAGTGCGGCGGCACTTGAACTGGAGCATACACGATTGAAGAATGCTCACGAATGAGGATATGTCGTAATACTCATTTGGAAGTGTGACAAATTCTACAACAAAGTATGCAAAATAAGAAGCAGCGCTTCGCGTAACCCACGTCCCGCAGGGCCCGTCTCCTAGCCCACTGGTACTGGGACTAAACCTGTCTGTGTCGCAGCCTTGACTTGCAGTAACTTTTAAGAGGAGTATATTTGGTGAAAATGAAATGGAGGAGATGAACAAAGGGCAGTACATAGGTCTTGACCGGGGCGGAAGAGTTGAGATGAGTCGGTGGGGTTGAGCGAGTGTTTAAAAGGTGGTCCAGGCAAACTGGCAGATGGCCGCCCTGAAGCATGGCACTACACACCTGGGTGAATATGAAGGACGTGCTTAGCCAAGTCCTTTAGCGGCAGCCGGACCGGGCGAGCTGCCACCTACCTACGTAGTAGTCCATTAAGTAGCCCAACTAGGGATACTTCATCTCTTGCTTAGCGTGTCCGGTTAGTCCTGGTAGCGTGACGGGAGTTCTGCCGCGACACCCACTTAGTTAACTTTGTTAGCGGGAGGAGGGGACGATTTGCCATGGGGTCCGGCCTTGACACTAACAGCAAAGCTGCTCTACCCAGAACACTGGCAGAGAGGCATTAGCATCAGGATGTGCCAAGTCGCAGAAAATCATCAAATATATTTCTATTCCCTTTTTATAGTTAGAATTATGCCAGCCCAAATACCCGGTATATAAACGCCCACTCCCTGGCCCCCTAGTTCTAGTTGCCCACCACATGCACTTCTATACGCATACCTCTACGGGACGCTGCCGGTATTGTCAGTAAAGGCTGTGACCCGGTCTCTGCATCGATGCTCGTTTCTAATTAAACAAACAATAAGTTTCCTTTCTACGTATTCCCAGCTCCAAATCTGGACAGAGCAACGCACCTTGGGTGTCGCGTAGATCAATGCAGCGGCGCCACCACCGCCACAAAATAATGCTGGTTGGAGGCAAAGCCACAGCGAGTGCGACAATTGCAATGACAGCTTCGGGTGAGAGAGTGGCCATGGCTGAAGTTGGCCTAGGCAGGATGTGCCGGTGTGATGGAGACGGTTGTACTAAAAACGAGAATGAAGCAAGGCAATTTCTGACGCCTGAAGGGAAAATGTGTCGCTATAGCATATTGCTTTCCATTCAGACAAGGCTAATCTTTTAGAATGCAAAATTTTATTGACAAGGGCAGGCTATTGAGTATTTATCACAAGGTTGTCCGCAATCATCTCCATTCATATCTGAGACAGTTTAGTCGTCGCCGCCACATTACAAGGGCCCCGGTATTCATGTGTGGCCAAAAGCACCCACTAACTATTAACCTGTTGGAGGCTACCACTGCAGGTGGAGAAGGGAAAGTTCCAGCCATTTTGACGTTGTGCCTCCCAGCATCCGCTGAGAACAAGTGCACAAATCCAGATTAGCTGCCCCAAAGTCTAATAGAGTAGGGATTAGAGAGCGTATTACATAGGTCGTCAACTGTGCCAATGAAGTACGCAATGACCTGTCAGGCATCTACGGCTACGTACAGCTATGGGCGACGCAATAAAAAGGAAGCCGAATCCTGCCACTTCTGGTGGGAGAAATGAAGCAACTCAATGAATTAATTTACGCAGCAAAATTTTGGTTGATTTATACATCTTGCCGCTGCGCAGTGGCCGGTAGGGATCTCACGCCTCTTGTTCTTCTCGCGCTCGTACCAGATGATGGCGCGGGATTGGCCTGTCTCGGTCTTGGGTTTTCTCTATCCCATATTGACTGTCGGTGCGCTTCGATCCTCTGCTCCGCGGATTTTTGCGGTTCAGGCAACGACGCTATCCGTAATTGAATCCGGTTTCTTTGCGCTATTTCAGCCTCCCAAAGATCATCCCATGCCGGGCCGTCCTGGCGCGGTACTGAATGGCCGGATTAGCACGCATCTTCTCCATGGTAGACGGTAAAACATGCTATACACTTACCAGAACTCGCCTCAATGTCTGTTCGTCTGTTCCGCCGCAAGAACCAAGAGAGTTTCACACTCTTATTTCTCACAAACAAGAGACACCTGTCCATTGCCACGGCGCCCTCCTCCCAAGGGATCACAGCTTCTGCATAGAAGAGTGACTGGAATTTTGAAAACACATCATTCTGAAAGATGAAATCGTTGCTCAGAATCAGGTCACAAGGCAGATTTTCAACGACGTGAAGATCACATATGTAAGACGTCTTTCTCCTCTCGTCTGCGCTCTTTGTAAGCGAAGAAAGCCCAGACAGGTAGCCGTGATACCGGTCATAGTTCAACTCGTGAGATGATGGTGGTATGTCGAACTGTAGCTTCGCGTCCAAGACCATGCCGTCTGTTTGAATGGTGGTGCCGTTGATCAGTTGGAGCTGCGTCCTGTACTTTTCTCCACGGCGCACATGAAATCCATTTCGTCGGACGAAATCTCCAGAGACAAGCATGAGGTCAGATCCAGTATCTGGAAACGCCGCCGCTGTCGAGCCGTTGACAGCACAGCGAATGCGCTCTTTCGGGGCTTCATCCATGAGAAACAGGCGCTTCCCTCTCCGGATGCAAGAGCGGACCCCATGAACAATTCGATGAGAATACTTTGTCAGAGTTTTCGTCGCATCAAGAAAATTTCTCCCCAGTATGACATCGTGCAGACTTTTGCGGAGAACCTTGAATACTAAGCGATAGGTGTCCTTCTCCCCGTTGAAGCTGAACTGCCCGACGACTCGGCCAATGCTCTCAACCACATGTCCCCCGAGCAGGGGTATTGACTCTATATAGTTCGTATCGATATCAAGGCTATGGCGTCTCGCAAAGGCCTCGGAGACGGCATTGACCGTAGATCCCCAGTCAGGAAGGGCTCTGACAGCGACTTTGTTGAGTGTTCCATGGACCTCGGGTGAGCTGATGCCAGAAAGATACACGTCATTCGGAGATTGAGAAATTGATTCTCTTCTAGCGGCGCGACTGATAGGGGGCCAGTCAAAGATGTGACCCTCGCCACGTGCATCACGGATAAGAGTCTCGACGCTTCTTTCCGACGTTTCAAACATTGTGTCATACGTATCCGTGGTCACCATTTTCGTGACCTCGGCGTCTAGGGTGTGCGGTCCTGTCATTAGAATACTTTCGATAGCTCGGCTGCTATATGATCGCTGAGCTTGAACGCTGGGTTGCTTCTGCATGTCTTTTAAAGCTCCAGAGCTGGGTACCTGTGCCTGTCCAGGAAATTGAAAGCCGGGCGTCTGCGTATGTTCGAGCATGTTGGTCGGCCATACATTCTTGATCGTTTCCTCGGGGCTGACTACATGCCGACTCTCGAAAATTCCAAAGTTGTCCATGGGTGGCGTATCGTCAATGGCTCCAAAAGTGTCTAGGTCAAAGAGGCTGACTACATGCCGACTCTCGAAAATTCCAAAGTTGTCCCTGGGTGGCGTATCGTCAATGGCTCCAAAAGTGTAAAGGTCAAGGGGGCTGACAATCTTGCCCCTGAAGCCGACTGCTTGATCGCAGCATATACTTTGGCTTACATTGGCAATCATCGTGGCGTTTTTCAAACGGCTGGCCTCGCCAACGAAGTGAAGTCCAAGATGTCCTGGTCCCTTAACCATATTACCCTCCGGCGCATCGTCGATAATTCGAACTCTGTTAAATCGCCTGCCCATGACAGCTTGAATGCTAGGCGAATACACTTAGAGTGATCCATCAATGTCTGCGGTGCTCTTCTTACCTGTCCCCTCCCAGACGCTTTTTTTTGTATAGGCAAGTAAAGTTGTATTTCAGCAAACTGAAATGGGTGAAAGGGTAACGGGTAGCGAGAAAATTTGTATCCTCCCTGCCTGTGTAACTACGGAGGCTTGTAGGGGCGGAGCAGTGCGGCTGAAGACAGTTGGGCGCGAGGCTAGCCGTTGGGCAGCAGTGAGGTAGAAGCCCTGTTGAAAAGGTGCAGACATGAGACCGCTTACAATTTGGGCGAAGCTTGAGGCTTTCATGGCTTTGAAAATGCTCTTGGCCGAATGCCTAAGCTGACTGCGGAACTACAGCCCTGGCGTTGTAAACAGCATACAACTCGAGTTTACAGCATCTCGTCCGTTAGCTGCCCAGCGCCGGCTGTGCTCGTTTCTCGACAGTGGAACCGCACGTTTTAAATTATCACAAAGAGTTAAACATAATCAGCCAAAATAATGGACGTTGAAAATATCACTGTAAGGAGAGGACTCCCATGTTTGGCGCGCAGGATGGCGGCGACGCCAGATTACGAGACCTTCATCTTTCGCAGATTTGATCGAATAAGTGCTCGGAATCTGCTCCATCTGGAGAGTAAACTGGCCTACCTCGAATGGAAACTCGACAAGGCAGATGAACAGGCAGCGCTGAGTCCAGACAACGAGACACTGCGTTCAATACAAGTATGGGAGGCGTTTGAAGAAAACGCAAAGCAGCCTGGCCGCCCTGAACACAGCCGGATGAGGATTGCCGAGGAAATCAGAGAAACCTTGAAAGAATATCGTGAGATTCCTTGATATGACTTGGTCTAGATTGCATGCTAAGAAATGCTAGAGGAGGCTCTGGTACGGCAAAACAAAATTGCCACACTCGAGGCACCGCAGACGCGGGCCCTCAAGGTCGCACAGGGTCAATTAAACGACTGTATCAATGAACCATGTATTGGAATCAAGAAACTTCGACCAATATTGGGTGGTCTCTCCGAGAAGCGGCTTAGTGAAGAGAACCATGGCGACCTGGTTGAGATTCGACGGCAGGCAGACAAGGACATGCTGTCGCGCTTCCTGCAAGACCATTGGATATTCAAGGTACTCTGCACCTCACCGGGTCTTTTCATTTAAAATGTTTTAACGATTTTAGACTACAAAACTTACAGAAGCAACGGAGCACATTAACGAAAGCCATGTTACTCTGGTAGCCGCGACAGTCAGCACTGTTGTCGCCGCAGTACTCTTACTTGGCGCAATTGTGCTATTGCGGCTGCTCAAAGACGAAAATGCCCAGCTGGGCGTCATTGCCATGTTCATGGTTCTTTTTGTAATTAGCGTTTGTGCCTTGACGAATGCAAGGAGGGCAGAGATTTTTGCGAGCACAGCTGCGTATGCAGCCGTGTTGGTGGTGTTTGTCTCGTCCACGACGTCGACAGCGGGCGCCTCCCATAGTGGAACTTGAGGCTGTCCCGACCGTGCTGCCGGAAAAACTATGCCACAATCTTCTTCGTTAAGTATAAAATATTTCATGTAATGAATTAAAGACAATTATAATATTTAATAGCACAGGGTATAGGCTGCAAACTGGGGACAGATTGGGAATTCGTCCTGATTTGCGACACAGCCATCGCCGTGTTGAAGCAAGAAAAGTATTAGCAGCAATGCACGAAAATAAGCTTATTCTCGACATTTCTGAACTTCTGTCCTTGACTAGCTAGAGAAACAGCCTACTGTGGCTTACGAAACATTTCCTTGCTCAATTTGAAGTTTTGAACAGTGGAAGCGTCGCGAGCGACCGCTTCAAGATTACCGACATTGATCAATCCAAGAGCCAGATCGGCCCTTGAAATCAAACGGCTTATCATTCGAGCCGTAGGCAAACACGCCTTGGTTTTCATACTCGGGCACGGAGCTACCTTCACTGACCGGTATCCATGTGCGAATACTGGCGCAGGTCGCCTGTGAGTTATTCTCCTCCATCCAGTTGGCAATAGTGCTTCCGATATCATTTGCAAGATTCTTTTCGTTGTGGATATCATTAAAGAATTGGGAGTTTCCATCCTTCCAGATATAGTCACCCACGACATGGTCAATATCCTTCTCTACCCGCTTAGTGATATTGCTGGCAGTACTAGGCAATGCTCGGATCTGGTGGAACGACCCATCGTTCTCATGGCCCAGGTCTTCAGGGTGTGCAAATCGATGATACAGCGAGTGCGTGTGCAGTCCCTTTCGATACACCGTTGCCACGTGCGTAAATGTATGATTGCCATCATACTTGAAATTATTTCGCAACACATGAATAAGGCGTGTGTGATTGTCAAAGGGAACGTGAAAGTTCCAATGAACGTCATTTCTGTCCACCGCCGTAGATGCATAAACCAAGTGACCATTTACGTCCCTTTTTGTAGCTGCCGGGACAAAAGCCGTTCGCCAAACTCCAAATACCGCATCAGCAATGCCGAACAAGCAGTCAAAGGTGCTCTCAAAGCACTTTTTGGCGGTGCTCCAAATCGCACCAGACCAAGTGTATACACCCACTTGCACAGGAAAAACAGCAGCGGCGGTGGCTCTTAGGAAAGCTCCAGCAAATTCCAAGAGTGAGAACCTCTTGTCAAGATGTCCATCATCATCCTAGTTACATGGTATTAGCGTGTAAGCCCATGTACGCAGCATTTATTTGCTTGTTTAGCTACCTTTGCAGTGATGGTGAAGTGATTTGGGCTCGTCACAGGTTTACCACGAGCATGCACTCCTGCCTCCACCAAAGCGGTAGGTATCTGTCCTTTGACGGTTTGAGCTTCAGGGAGTGACAGAGTCAAACCCTGAGTAGCCAGCAATGCGACGGCACAAAATGAGAACCGCATTATACGCGTTTTTACTTTGCAAAATGAGTAGTTCTTCGATAACGCCAAGACCGACACGGTGAAGATAATGGTTTAGGAGAAAGAATAGCTCTCCTTACATGTATTTATTTATATTAAGGATAGAGGGTGTTAGTTGGGTTCGGTGAACTTCCGCTATAGAAACCCTATGTGCAATGTACATCGCCCCGAATAGATACCATTGTAGCCAATTTTCTGTGATTCCATCGCCGTAAATAGAGCTAAGAATATTTCAATAAGCAAAGCGTCTATGCGTTTGAAATAAACGACAGAGAAGTGGCTTTCAGGAAGGTCCGAGGTACTGCCTTTAGTGAAGTGGGTGCTACTCGAGTCAGGTCGTGGTGTTGTAAGCATCACAGAAGGAGGCTGGGGCGACCAGAAGTCGAGCAAATGAGATGCCGAAACAGGAAATTTTGTCATTCAACACACTCCACTGCGTCCTGACGAAGCGTCCACTCTGTGTGGCATCCATAGAGTCCCGTTTTTGCAGGTCTCATTTTGGGGAACACAGGCCGTCTTTTACGCTTTTAGGCTTGCTCCTAAATTTAGACTATAACAGCCTCTTTTTCTTCAAACCACCTCATATACTCTATACGGAGAACTCATAACAAGCTCACGACTGAGGTATCTGCCTATGAAGTACCAACCTATTACCTTCCTCTACATTGCAACCCTTATTTACAGTGGGGGACAAAATTCACGCACAAAAGTTAAAAAGGGTGTATTAACTAACGCCTATAGAAGAGTGGGTATAACTACAGCTACCCACAAAAAGTCTGTGGACACACGCCTATTTACACCAAAACTCACCTACTTTAGCAGGCATTTAAAATAGTAATAAAAATAGAGAAAATAAGCTTAATAAAGTAAAAGTATTATTTCTTATATAAAGATATATATATGTATTAAGGGATAAGAGCTATTTACTCTTTATAAGTCAGCATAACTATTTAAAGTTAAAGTTTTTTTGGATTTTTATTTATAGTGGACTTATAGGGCATTATAGTGGATGCAGATTTTCGGAAAACCCTACGTTTAACTTTAAAACTCTATAGCCTTGGCATGTAATACATTATTCAAAAAGTAAAGGGACAGAAAGCTTACCTTTATAATTATAAACTTTCAATATATAGTTTATTTCTTTTACTATAATACTCGATTTTAGATAGATTTTTAAAATAGCTGAGTTTTGGTGTAAATAGGCGTGTGTCCACAGACTTTTTGTGGGTAGGTTTATGTAACCATTTTAAAAGGCTCAATCGCAGGTCTAAATGGCTACTCTAGGGAGTAAATAGACGTAAATAATCAAATTAAACTAAAAGTACAGACAAACCTCAGTCGCATCACCTCCCTGACTTCTGGTACTTTACCCCAACTCGTTGATTTTTAAACTTATTCGTTGCGTCTAATATACTTGAAACCACGAATTCAGCGACGTCCTCAGTATTCACATCATACCTTGAAATATTCGTGAATATATCCATATAAACACCAAATGCAGGAAGTGTGGAGGAAAAGGTGGTTGTCCACCCAGGTGGAACAGAGACACTTGATTCAAGGCCAAAAGATAACGGACCTTTCCGTTGCTGCTGCTCTCGATGCTCATCTGGTGTTAGGACATGAGTGGAATTTGATACCATGCGTGCTGGACACAGCAACGTAAACTCTAGCTCCTGCGAGGAGCGTAAAATAGGAAGTAGAACATTATGCTCTTTATAAAACGGTAAACTTTATAATTTTAGTACTCATAGATCCATTGAGATAATTAGGGTCTTTACAGAAGTAACATACTAACTCTCAAGTGTCGCCCCACATCTACCACCTGGTGCATCCAGAAGAAGCAGACCCCCGAAAAACCATACTCGAATTGGTTTTTTCATTTTTGCAATAGTAGCATCCGCAGCTTGCACTGTCGCTTTGGCAATGTCGATGAGCGGATTAGACTCCTTGGCGAAGAAACTGGCTGCGCCGGCAGCATTTATTATCCAAGATATGGATTGCTTTTGAAGAGTGGTTGCGATCAATGCGCCGTCCTTGGCATCGCCCTCCACAACTTGAACTTGATTATGAATAATGGGTGGCATGAGATTAAGAAACTTTGCTTTGTTTTGTACGAGAATTGTAACATGATGAGCGTGGCTCAGTAGGGCTGGTACAAGACGGGAGCCCAATGTACCAGTACCGCCGAGTAGGAGAACATTCATCGCGGACGGATCTCAGAGTGCAATGAATTTTCGTGCAGCGCGGCTAAGGTCATCAATATAACTATTCGTGTCACCCACGTATTGTGGTCACGTTGGATGAGGCGCGTTAAATGCACATACATTACCCGTTTACCCGCGTATCCGCATACCCGCGTACCCGTTTACCCGTATCGAATAGGCCAGCCAAGCATAGATTTGGTATTTCTACTGAGCTGCCACTACTACATAGCTTACTCTCTGATATAGAGAGCAATTTATGTCCAACTTGTTCCTCTCGTTCGCGAGTATCTTCTTGGAATCACCTGCTCCTAGATTGAGCTTCTTCACATCGGCAATTGTCTTTTTAGTAAGCCAAATTTTGGCGCGCCATAATAGGGAAAAAAGTGTCAGCTAGTAAGGTCGGACAGGCTTGCCCCTAACTAGTAACACTGTCAGCGCCAGCTCCACAGGTCCTCCGCTGTTGGTCTACAGTCCCATTCACATGTGGATGCAATTTTAATTATTTCCAATAGTAGTACAACTCCAGTCAGCAATACTACTCGTGTCGTGAGGGGTCACAGCTCAGAGAATAGCAATATTCTGTGGTGAGATGACCAGTTCCTATCGCGTAATATATTGAGTAGTAAATCTATGATCACATGCTCAAAGAATTTGCTGCTTTATTACTGGCTGGTAGAAGCCTTGTCATGAGAACCGTATCCCGAAGGTCTTGTTCACAATGCATCTCTAGTGCTGATGTGCGTATGGTCCAACATGGCCGTTATCCTAGTCTCTTTATAAATTAGTCTATGCCGGCAATTAGCAGTATAGCATATAAAAGGAGGCTTAGGTCGTATAGTTGTGATTGAAGGGTCTCATAAACCACTTGCGCTGGAATCATGCTGCTGCATACGCACTAGACCTCCCGATCCAATACCATGGAGGACCTGCCCATGTTAATCGGGCCCTTAAAGGCGAAAATTTGGCTTCGGCAAACTATAGGTTTGCCTTGGAAACAGAACCTATTGATCTTGTGTATAATGTATGCGGACAGGGCCCTCAACTGGTCGTCGCCATTGCTCCAGGGTGGGGCTGCGGCATCAATTACCTGCCAAACATTCTGGAGCCTATTATTCAAAGCAACAAAGTCACACTCATTTCGCTTCAGCCTCGAGGTACCTTCCCATCTGGTCGTCCAGCAGTCGAGTCTCATATGAGTTCCAAGCATATGGCAACAGACATAGATGTGCTTCGACGCCACCTGAACCAAGAGACGCTCATTATGCTTGGCCATTCAAATGGTGCAACCATTGCGCTTAAATACGCCTCAATAATTCCAGATAAAGTGAGAAAATGCGTTCGCATAAATACACAATTTATGCATTACAAAAATGAAGATGCCATTTTGACAGGACAACTTGAATGGCGCAAAAACGAGCCTCTTTTTGCAGACTCTGTGGCTGCTTTTGACGCTTGACATGCAAGAGGCATTAAAAATGACCCAGATGCCTCGACCTATAGGCTCTCCGCTGTCGACACAATTTGGGTTTCAGCGGAACTCAGAGGAGTTCTTTCAGCGTCATACTCCTGAATATTGCAATCTCCCGTCTAGACATACTGCCAATTTCATATCCCTTCGCATGCATATCAAATATTTACAAAATAAGCGAGGTTTGCATCTGCGACAAGTACAATCACCCTCATCCAAGTCCGACGGGGGAACCCTTTTTTAAGGTCATGGAGGAGACCGGGTAAGTGGTCACTTCAAACACTGGTTTTAAGATGACTTGAATCTACAACTGTATTTCATGCGATTTCTCCTCTCTTTTCTTCCTTTTCTACCGCTGATAGTCAACATGACCCCCATGCAGCTTGCTCATGTGTGCATATACCGCATTCCCCTCCGGAAATGTCATCATGCAGACCCAACATATGTGAGCCTGGCAGACACTGCAAGTCATATGATTGCAGCCCTCCGTCTTCTCAAGTAGCGTTTTACATTTGGGGCAGTCCTGAATATTCAAGCGCTCCTTGACCTCCAGGAATGCTGCATAATTACCGGAAGCAATCTCCCGGTAATCAGCGCAGGTCATTCCCACATGCGGCTCATGGCATGCAGAACAGGTGGGCCGGAAGCATTCGGGGCAATGTTGTGACTGTGGTTTAGAAGTGACCTTGTAGATGTAGCCACAGTCTGGAGTTGGGCAATAGCGGAATTTGTCGGGGTGACGCTTCACATAGGACGCGAAAGAGCACTCCAGTATACTCTCGAGCATGGCCGAGGACAGATGCTCTCGTAGATCTTCTGCGGACATTGCCTGATTGCAGGCTCCTTGGTTGCCGTGGCAGAGAATTTCCAGTTTTTCTCCCTCGACTCCGGCGGCACAGCTGCCTTGGAAGCAATCCAGGCAATAGATGTGGCCACAGCTAGTCTTAGTCGGAGTATCAGCGTCGGTCCAGCAAACAGAGCATGCCTCGCGCATATCGCTGCATTGCGGCCGCGTATCTATCTCGGCCAGTTGCCTCGTACCATCTGCGATAGCTACCGCCATGTCATAGTCCTCCAACGAACCAGATATAATGATTTTCTTCGGCTTTGAAACAATGTCGAAAGACACCTTTTCCGCACCAAGTCGAGATGCAATGGTTTTGAACCCTCCGTGACACGCCCAGACAAACTGTTCAGGGCTTAGCTCGATGATGCGGGCGGAAGTCTGTTCCAAGTTGGCACGTAGTACAGCGGCCAGTCGTGCTTGTGCCTCAGCACATCGGCGCTCATCGGCGTACAGACGTAACTCGGATTTGACTTTGTCCCTGACAACTACCACTTGAAGTTCTCTCTCAACAGCTTTGATTGCCTGGTTTAGCCGGCCATTCGCCTTCAGTGACGTGTCCCAAAGGACACGGTCACCATCTTTTACAACAATGCCAGCAAGGATTGACTCGAGGTCGGCTTTGGCACGCGCGACATGATCCGTCGTTTCCCCCTCAATCTTTAAAATTCTAAATCGCTTCATGGCATCTGCACTGCGGTACGCCCTAAACAAGACATTTTCTTTCTTCCATAGTTTCTCCTGCGAAGAGACTCTAGAATGGACCGCATCAAAGATGGCGCAGCTGACCTTGAATTTGGCGGAGTATACACTCTGCACAGACAATCGTCCCTTGCTATTGAATGGGAGCGCTGTGTTTGCGAGTCTGTTCACAGCCTCCCGCGCATCTGACTTGTCCAGAAATCGAGCAGTTGCCTTGAAACGTCTAGAAGTCGTTTCAAGCGTGGTCTCCCAATACTCAAGGGGCCCTATACTCGTCAGCAGCGATCGTATAACTGTTGCAGCGTCTTCGGCCCCAGTTGAGTAGGTTGGGTTTCCTATTTCCACATGGCGGGGCTTATCACGCTGCTGCCTGATACTCTGTAAAATGATTCCCCTTGTTACACCGGCTGGAACATCGCTCAATGTAACTGTCCATGCCACAGGATTCCTTGAAGAAAACCGTGAGAACCTCTCAGCATTGACTGCATTGGAAGCAGCGACTTTCTGATCCAGTATTTGATACGTTCCTTCCGAGAACAAGCGGCTTACCCTCTGGGCGATCTCGGTATTGCCAAAATTCAACCAGACAGTTTGAACCGGCTTATGCCAAGAAAGATGGATCTTCTTACAATCCACACGCCGGCCGCTGTAACCTGAAGGCATCGGTGCAGCTGTTGGAGTTGCAGACAGACCTGCATCTCGCCATCTGCGGTCCGCTACAATCAGAGCGCAAAGCCGCTTTGAGAACGACGCATCGTCAGATCGGACGACTGCGGCGCAACCGTTTTCCAGGCGTGAAATACGTATATTATCGACGTTGACATGTAGTTCGAGGGCGGCAAGCATGTCCCGGACTGAGTTCACGGAGGTCGTTTGTGGGAGTCCACTGATACGAGCAGCGGAGAAATCGCTTGGGAGGCAGATCTTAGACACGCGAGCGCCTGCGCCAAATTGAACAAACGCACCACCAAGCGTTCTCGTGAAGTTGTCGTCTTTGGCCTCATGCTGCGACAAGCTTCTGTTAGTCGCGGGTACAGGGCTGATAAGCGTTTACGCTTACTTCGGGTGCGTCGCCCGTCACATCCACATCAGCGGCCGCTTCCAACTCACTATGCAAATAGTAGCAGGTTTCTCCACGCTTGCAACTCCCGGCCTGATAATATCTGCACACTGGTCTATCCGCTTGCTTCACCACTGCTGCGTCTAGGTTTCGAATCGGGAGCTGTCCAATCGACCATTGTCAGCTACGTATCTATAATGGGCAGAGAAGCACTTCACCTCTGATACCATAGGAGAATCTCGGCTCAGACCAGAGTCGCCGTGTACGTAGGGGCATGCGACCCCTTTGTTACAGAGTCCAGCCTGGAAAAAACGACAGGGTCTGGGGGCCTGACTGCGCGGGTGATTCTGCTGAGAAACCATCGTATAAACTGGAAATTAGAAGATGTGTAGATATGATGGCAAGAACGATGTAAGCGTTGTACTAAACAGCGGCAGTGCGGGGCGGGGATCGAGCTTTCCTTTCGCGCGAGATGCCCAACGCATCTTTGCGAGCCTGACCCGAAACTACTAAGACCCACCACACGACAGGTTTCCAACGGTGATTAGTCCTTCAAGCTATGCCGACAATGGGCCAGTTAAATTCGCAATGTAGACAAGGATGGCCAGGTTACGGAGGGCAAGATGGTTGACTTGGCGCTCGTATTAACACCCCCCAAGATGGACTTCGTGCGTTAGGGAGGAATCCAAAAGGCGACAAGCACGACACAGCTGCTGACAAGAGAGTACTGCAGGCCATTCAGACTCACGTCCTGCGCCGGGAACCACCTGACCCTCAGGCGGACACACCCGTCATATGTACCGGCCAATATTGCCACCAGCATCGTTGCCAAGGCGGGACTGAGGGCATGAGCAAAGCGGGGGACGGCAGCAGCCGGTTGGTGTAGGCATCTGCGCCTCGCGAAGTGGAACCAAAGCTAATCAGTCTGCCTTTAATTATTATTTTAATCATGCATGCGCAAGGAGTGGAAGCTCTTGTTCGGCTGCGACAGAGGAGATAGTCTGGAAATCTTGGGAGATGTGCCTATTGGAGAGATTTCTGCAGATTGGATTGACGAGTCTTTTCGAAAATGGGATATGGGCATTTTCAATATCAAGGATGATCCTGAAGATCGCCAATATGATGGAGTAAATACACTCGTCACCTACAGCAAAAGAAAATGTATATATGGGCGTATTATCGACCCCTCATTGCAATCACTGCCGCTTCCTACTATTTACCCCTTCCTAGTATTCCAGTGCACACGTTCGGCGGTCAAATTAGATTGCAACATTGTAAAGGCATCAGGTAGAGTCAATTGATGGGTTGGTTGGGGCCGGACGGAAGCCTACTTCGGCCGACACTGAATTACTGTCGACACTCAGGCGCCTCGGGCTGGACATCTTGCGAATTATGCGAATGAAACCCACATTTGAATCGAATCATGCGAATGGACCAGTGATTTGATTCGAATCGAATCGAACGCTACCCTATTCTATTCGAATCAAATCAAATAATTACTAGCTACCCTATACCTTATTGCTATATGTAACGCATAGCGCTGCTGTGAGGCTTGATGACTAAGCCACAGCCAGCCCTCGCATTACAAGAAAGGGCCACGATACGGGCTCGATAGAGGTACGAGGCTTTTTGGCCTCAAGCTTAGTTATTACTGCTACCAGCATAACGATATTGTACGCTCAGATAATTGACCACTCTCTTGTTCCACTTTTGCCGGGCTTCTAAGTAAATATTGTTACACTATATAGCGCGTCTACGTGGTGTATACGCGGCGACCTTAAAAGTAGAGCCTTTCTAGAATAGGCTAATTATAGCCGTTATAAATTGACTTGATTGACTCGATTGAATAGAGCCATGCTATATGATTTGATTCGAATCGAATAGACCCCCCTATTCGATTCGATATTCGCAAGACTTGGCATCGAATGAATAGAGCGATTCGATCGAACGTTCGTAAGATGTCCATCCCTGCCTCGACCAAGGGAAGTCGATCTCCAATCGTCCAAAAGTCAGTCGTACCCACCGAACTACAGGAGTCTTGCCCTTCTGAGCCAAACCTGGCGGGAGAGGGCCACTGTCCCTCTATACCAAGGTGAAAGTAATGCTTCAACTGTATTTTCCCATAACATCAAGTACTGCGCAGCTACGCAGTTTCTCAACGATGTCCTTGGACTTTATTTTATTAACCCAGCTACTGGTCCAGCCATCTATGCTGAGCAAGCAGGGCCGGGTATGGTGCAGCAATGGCCCATGTCGAAACAAGGTGCTGCCGATAAAATGCCCGAAAATGATGTACTTTTGGACATTGCCAATATCACAGCAGATACTACCCTATTCGCTGGCCGCCATGACTGGGTATGCAGCGTTGAGTCAAGCTGGTACGCTGTGGAGCGGATTGGAGTGAATGCTAGGCTTATCGCTTATGAAAGCTGCGCCCATATGCCCTGGATTGACAATACGAAGCAGTTTTATTCAGACTTGATGGGAATTCTATAGCAGCTTGACATGGTCAATTCACATTATCTACTGTACAAAGAACCTTTAGCCTTAAATGAAGTGGGTATGAGCCATAATTATCACTCAGCAATGGGATCTCAGCTGATTTCTGCAGTGTATACTTCTTGTCCAATCGTTTAAAACTAGCCCTGATCCCATGCAGTCGAGCATAATTGATCCCGGGCCTTCAGACACACTGAGCGAGGAAACATCCCAGCAAAGTGTCGAGGGAGCCAAAAATCCCACAATGGTGGGCCTTTTCCCTTTCGATCGCACAGTGGCCCATGTTATCCGCAAGTCTCAGACCCCCTTATTAATGGCTTGGCGCCCAAGTAAGCCCGCCTGCACAATGGTTCGAAGCACTACTGGGACAGGTATACAAAAGAGTAGCAGCTGTGTCTGCGGATATTCCAGACTTGGGCCTTTCAATGCACGATCCGCTTTGCACAGGGTACATTGGCCGCGGATCTTATGATCAATGTTTGTGTTGCGTGGCACGCGTTACGCGATCTTGGTGTGGGGGGGTCCTGTCCAGGGTTGCCGATAGTAGTAAATCATTTAAATGACAATCTTGCAATTATCCTATTTGATATCCACTAGCACCCACTAGCATCCACTAGATCTGGTTCAATCACGTATCGCCTATGATACATATCTCATTACAGCACGCAGCAATGGTCAGCATAAATACAAATACTAGAATTCAAAGAATTGCCAAGTTTCAATTCTTACTCTAAGTGCTTCGAGTATTTAAAAAGAAGTAAATGAGGTAAAGATATCTGCAGAACAATTGATTTGTAGGGACTGGACGAGAAAACCAGTCCTGAGACAGGACCTAGCATAGTTTGTGGTAATTACCAGGCGCCATATGCAATAACGCAAATGAGTCCGAGCAATACTGAACGTGTTATGCCATGGGAGGTTGCAATCGATACGGTGACTGGAGGTTTGTTGCCATGGTTGTCTGGGGCATGGCTTCCAGTATTGTTCGAGCTAGCCGGAGAATATGCTCCGCCGCCGTGGCTGGGAGAGCCAGAGCCTAATCTTCCAGAATCCGGTTTGCTGGAGCCAGGGGAGCCACCCCAGCCAGGAGACCAATGATTGGAAGGCCCGGTGCCCGATTGAGCGGTGCCGGTTGGAAGACAATCTAAAAATCATTAGTAGTAGTTTCCGCAAACGTCTCAATGAGCTCACCAGATATAGTAATGGTAGACAATGTGACTGTAGCCGTCTCTAGACAAGTGACAGTTTGAATTGGCAAGGTCGTTGATTTAGTCTCCATGGCTAACGAGACGGCAGAAGCTGCCACAACTGTGACAGCGGTCTTTGCAATGGATGGCATCGTCACTGACTGTGTAACTAGTGGCTAGAAGGGAAAAGCAAAAGAGACCAGGGTGCGAACAATACGAAGTTTTGGCGAGCTGCGAGACTGCAGCAAGGTCTCGAGTCTTATTAAACCGGTCAGCAGCAAAAGTCCTGTGTTTTGATTCTCATCATTGATTTTGGCCGACATTCCACAAAACTGCTAAAGGTGGTGAATTTTTTGAACAATCTAGACTTCCCAGACATTGAGGCACTTGACCTGCAAGGGCGCTGGCTCGCGTGCAGATCACCCCCTACTAGCCAGTTACGGTACATTCCAATCATGCTGAAAAAGAACCAACACAATTTATTAGCACAATGGAAAATTCGAGGGATGCATGGCAATTATCCCACTTTAAAACCTTGGACTGTTTGCCTATTTCGGTGCCGCTCGCCGACTTCACAGGGTTCACCTTGCAGCTCAGCTCGCAGGGCACTTGCTTAGTGCAGACAATGGAATTGATTGAAAAGCAGATTTGTTTACAAACAGATACTATGTCAGTTGCTAGGAATTTCATCGACACAAGCACACTCGCAACAACTCGTGGCGAACAGTTTTTTCCCGCAGATGATTAGCCGTGCCAGAGAAAGTCAAGTCTATTATGATAAGATCTTGCAAAGAGTCTCTCGACTTTTCGGGTCCGAGACTGACCAAGAGTGACGGATAAGGTCAAGACTTACACAGTACCGTCGTTAGGGCCAAGCTAAACTATCGCCAGTATAGCCGCTCAAGTCTCAAACGTAAATTGATAGATTGCAATGAAAGTAGTATTCTATCAATAATTTTCAAGCAACCTTAATTCTTGGCTCCGCCGACCATAACTTGCATCAAATCGTGAAGCTTGTTGGCGCCAGTGAGTGGGTTTTCTGCGACGTTAGTATTGAAGCAGCTCCTTGCACGGCTCTCGCCAGTTAGCCCAAATCTTGGACCCAGTATTAATAAACTCTTTGTTTATTTATTAAGCTTTAGTTGGGTCTTGAGGACGCGATCGAAAGGACAATCCTTCCAATCTCCGCATTTGACTTGGCACGTAAACCACCCCTTGCTGAATCCGGTTCTCGGCCAATTGTTGACGGCTGACGTTTAGTTTCGGCTGAACTAGAAGACAAGTCTCACCTACTTCATAGTCTAATACAAAAGTGGATCGCAGAAATTCTGTGCCGTGTATTGTTATCATGAAAAGCTTCTTTTGCGTTAAAGTTTTTATTTCCATGTCTTGAGTTTGCATGCCAAGGAGGCAAATAAATCATGGCAGCGATTGACATGAGCTGAGAGCGGCCGAACGTGTTCTGTGTTGTTTTCGTCTAGAAACATGCCGAACATGGCAATGACCAGATCAGTAGTGTTTCGGGAGTTGTCAACAGCGGAATATAAAATCACCTGTTTCCGCGAAGCCCTACATACAACACATCTCTAGTACGCCCACTTGCTTTTTGTTCTACTAACCCAACAGTAAGGAGGCCCAGTTTGTCAAAGATGAAGATGCATCAGTCCTCGCCAGCCCTCGCCTTTGTTGCGAGTTGCCTCCTCGGTCACGCTTCAGCCGGCGCTGAGTACAGTGATACTGTTGTCGAAGTCCAATACCAACCCTACGCTATTGTCTGTTCTGGAAAAACCACTACGTCGACAGCTGTGCAGTAAGTACTATAAAGGCAGACCAGACAATGAAATACTCTTGAGGTGCTAACTTGCCCAGGACCGTGACCAAATGCAATGGCAAAGACGGCTACGTGACCATTACTAGACCTGGTTCTGTTGCCGCTACCAGCACCATCCCCCCTCACGATGGCCATCCTGGAACAGTCATTATTGACGTGCCGGGGGGTGGTCCTGGCTACGTGACTGTCACTCAGCCTGGGCCTGTTGCGACCACTTTTACTATCCCCCCCAAGGATGGCCACTCCGGTACAGTTGTTGTGCAAACAACTACACCTACAAAAAACCCAGGCTACGTGACCATCACTGAGGCCGGGCCTGTAGCCACGACCAAGACCATTCCGCCCAAGGATGGCCACCCTGGTACTGTTATTGTGCAGACAACTACAGCAAAGGAGGAGCCAGGCTATGTGACCATTACTGAGTCCGGGCCTGTGGCCACCACCAAGACCATTCCACCCAAGGATGGCAACCCCGGAACAATTATCATTGATGTTCCCTATGTCACGGTCACTAGCCCTGGGCCCATCGCCACTACAAAAACTATTCCTCCAATGGGCACTAATCCTGGGACTGTCATCATTGAGACCCCAACATCTTCCATCCCTGGCTTCGTTACTGTTACCAGCCCTGGTCCCATTGCCACTACAAAAACCATCCCTCAAATGGGCACTAATCCTGGGACTGTCATCATTGAGACCCCAACATCTACGAACCCTGGCTTCGTAACTGTCACCAGCCCTGGTCCCGTCGCTACCACCAAAACCATTCCCCCGACAGGTACAAACCCCGGAACGGTTATTATTGAGACGCCATCTTCGACCAGCAGCTCAACGGCTGCGCCCTCAACCACAAGCACAGCTAAGCCGTCGTCAAGTTCAAGTACCTCTACCTCTACGTCGACATCTACGTCGACATCTACCTCCACATCTACCTCCACCTCCACCTCCACCTCCACTTCTACCTCGACCTCCACCACCAGCTCAACGACCAGCAAAGCTCCTTCATGCACACCTGGTGTCAAGTGGGCCTACTACAAGATGGCCCAGGCGCCTACCAACACTGCCTCTGGAAAGGGTTTGATTCCGTACCAGGAAGATAACCAATGGCTCAAGAATGCAGTCAAGATTGAGCTCGTCCTGGAAGGCAACCCTGCACCTGACAATACCGGCACCACCGAGGTCATCGGAGTCCCCAAAGAAAACGGCGCCAAGATTGGACCAGGCTGCGGCGTCTCCCCGCCTAATATTTACGGCACAACTACCGCCGGTGATGGCACGTACTTTGTGGTCCAGCACATTGGATACTTTCACCCTCAAAAGTCTGGCGACTACCGCATTGATGTTAATGACGCTGATGATGGCATGTACATGTGGCTTGGGCCCAATGCCAAGTCGGGCTGGACGTCGGACAACGCAGACGTGTACACTGGCGGTGGCGGCACGGGCAAGAACCCCCTCCACTACCAGGCCACTGCTGGTGAATACGTGCCCTTCAGAGCCACCTTTGTCCAGGCCGAGCGTTGCGCTTTCTGGAACCTCACCATCCAGGACCCTACCGGCGCATACCTGGAGTCTGCTGATATCAAGGTCAAGGACGACGTATTGACTTTTGGCTGTGGCGCTGAGACCCCCGATTTTGGTTTTTAATAATTCTTTCTAATATTTTATTGAGAGACAAGATGTCATGTGTTTGGAGGAAGTCTCTTAACAGCGGAAAACTTCATCTGTATTCAAATATGTGGCGGTGTTTATATAAATAATATTTCGTCTCGTCTGAAAAGCATTAACTTGTATACCCGTGTTCTGGTCTGCAGTCTTGTATACCGTTTTCATCCAATATGGTCTTTGTCTTTCTCAACCCCCCTCGACCTATAAACGACAGGCATGTCTACATATCGCAGTGGTTTCTCATCGGCACAAATGGATCTCTGTCACACTTTTGAGTGGCGGCTCCTGCCCTTGAGGGAAGGTTTCCCGAAGTACCTATCATCATGCTCCAATTCGATCCTTCGAGGAAGTGAAATAAGCGAGTTGTTTCGCTCGAAATTGGTGGCGAACCATACGAACCTGAGAGAAAGTATCTCCTAGCCACAAGAGGATACTTGGGCCGACGCAAGGGTACGTTATTTTTTACATCTCACCAACAAGCGGCGTGGCGGCGTTGACCCACCATCGCCAAATTCCAGCGCGACTCATTTAATTCATGGGTCAAGTTTTAGTAAAGGCTTTTATACACTAGAAAATTAAAAGCATTTTTTACATAGTCATTTTCCATAGTTTGCGGCGGTACACGCGTTTTGAAGTTTAACTGTGGCGACGAATCTTCACGGAGTTTATGTGGCCAACGTAGTGGTGAGCAACTACTGCATAATTCTATCCGGTACTAATGCATCAGGCTTATAGTTATGTTAATGTTCGCCGTACTCCAACGCCACGAGTATGGTGTTACTAAAAATATACGGAGTACTCTTGCATGAATTACACGTTGTCAGGACCTCAACTCCACTAGTACGATTCAAGACATTTTCTCACCTGCCATCCAGCCACGGAGTTATAATCAACGGTGTATTTCCGGGTCGCACAGGAATAAACTGCCTGCGGTCAGCCTATTTATTGTCGCGTTTAGCAATACACACGCGGGACTTTTTATCATCGCATTCTCTCACCTTGGCTGCGAGGCAAGCTTCGTGGAGGATTAATTTCACCTTGCAATCATTTCTTGTTCCACCCGCGCGTCGAATAAGTAATCATGTTTGAAAAAGTCGCCGGGGCGCTGCCTCTACCTGCAGATTTACCAGCCGCTTGGTCCGGTGGCCCGCCAAACGATGCTGAAGAAATGGCGCGCATCTCGGAGGATTTCATCCAGACACTCAACACGACCCTCGCCAGCATCTGCGCAAATGGCCCTGGCACCCTGCGCAACGTCCTGCTTGCCGACGGGTCCTCCCTGTGGCGAGACCACTTGCTCCTAGACTGGCGCTTCCGCTGCTACCGTGGCGGCGAACCTCTGTATGAACAGCTGGAAGGTCGCGGCGCGGTATTGGCCCAGTCTGTGGTGTTTTCGCTGCACAGGAAGGACGAAGAAGCCGGGTCCAGGGATCCTGAATTGGGATTTCTGGATCTGGAGCAGACTATCCCTTGCATTCTATGCTTTGCGACAGTAGAGACATCACATGGCCAGGGTAGGGCGCTTTTTAGGTTAGTGCAGGATAGCCAAGACGATGGCAGATGGAAGGCATTTACCGTCTACACGGCACTGCAGAGCCTGCATGGTGTGTCGGAAGTGCCGGTTGATTCTGTGCTCGACAGCAGTAGAGCAGAGGACGACTCACTGACGAATGGCCCGCAAATTCTGGAAACGGATGCATTGATTGTCGGTACGTATTATACATAAAGTCATGTTAGAAAATACTTTTTTAACTGATGCCGCGTCAAAAAGGGGCCGGCCACTCGGGGCTCTTCATAGCTACCCGACTCAAAGCCCTGGGAATCAAGTCTGTTGTGGTGGACCGGTGTTCCAGGATTGGAGATTCATGGAGGAATCGATACGACAGCTTAGTCCTGCATGACACCAGCTATTATGCAGAACTCCCGTACATAAAGTACCCGGCAGATTGGCCAGTGAGATTTTTCCACATCAAGGGTAAACTTTTGTCTAAAGCAGCAAATAGCTAACCAAGTCGTTTAGGTATACGCAAGCCGGACTCAATTTGCGGACAATCTCGAAAAATATGCTGCAACAGTCGGCGTGGAGGCGGTTCTAAATGTGGAAGTCCAGGAAGCTGAGTGGGATGGTGAATTGAAGCGATGGACTATCCGCACGAAGAACTGCACCACCGCTGAAGAACGTGAGTTGTAACCCAAAATCATCTGCTGATTCGCAGCTTTTAACTAACGATGGGCTCTGTTGCTTGTGATAAAGAGACGTGGCATGCCAAATATCTGATCCATGCGGCATCACTGTACGGCAAAGCCATGCTGCCGGCCATACCGGGATTGGAAGATTTCCCACAAGGCCGCCTCAAGCACACATCACAGATTGGCCAAATCGAGCCCTGCAGCGGACACTCGGTAGTCATCGTTGGCTGCGGAAATTCAGCTCACGACATTGCCGCAGAGTATATTAACAAAGGAGCCTCAAGTGTCACCATGATCCAGCGAAGCAGCACCGTGGTAATGAACCAAAAGGTGGTGAGCATGATGACGGGCCGATATTACAACCAAAAGCAGGTACGTGAAATGAAATTTTCATCACAGACGATGGGGCACTGCTAACCTTTATGTCTACCAAAAAAGGTTGCCTCGGCAGATGTTTTGGACTTTGAAGCAAATGCGCAGCCGCGAGCTTTCCAGAAACGCATGGCCCAGGCATTTACGCAGAGGATAGCCGACACGGCAGACAAGAAGCTTCTAACCGGGCTAAACGATGCAGGATTTGCGTTGAACCTTGGCCCTGACGGCGCAGGCATGGTCTTCCAGCTCTTCGAGCACGCCGGCGGGTTCTACCAGGATGTTGGCGCCTCGCAGCTGATTATTGATGGTGGGATCAAGGTTGTTCGCGGAGAGGTTGTCGCCATTGACCAGGACAAGGTTGTTCTGCAAGATGGTACAGCGCTGCCTGCGGATGACATTGTCATGGGGACGGGGTACGAGAAGATCAACGACTTTGTCCGACGCCTGTATGGAAAGTACGTGGGCGATAACCTGGGACCTGTTTGGGGTCTCGATGAGGAGGGCGAGTTGAACAATGTGGGAGTGACGAATGTCCCAAATTTTTATGTGATGGCTGGAAATGTTGCGCAATGCCGTATGCTATCAAAGCAGGTGGCTTTGATAATCAAGGCTCAGGAAGAGGGCTTTTGTTGAGACGCAGCTATTGTCGCTATAAGGCGTTCAATGCCGCTGCGTGACAGGCCAGGATCAAGCCCGACTATGTAGCTGGATTTCGCCTTCAGCTCAGTTATTACTGCTAGTCGCATAATAATCTGTACGCCTCATCATTCAATGGCATGTTTGTCTTACTCTTGCCGCCTCCCAGTATGTATTGGTACACAGACGAGGGCCATGCAGGGTCACCCAAACCACCATGAACCATTATTATCGTTGTTGTCTCCTCAAAGTAGAGCCTGTAACAGTAGTAGTGGTAGAAGAGAAGCGCACATGAAAGCGATATCCATGAAGCGAGTTGTGTATTCGTACTGGCATGGTAAACTCGTCCGGCTTTGCTCTGGGCACCGCAGAAAATGTGGAATCAATTACTGTTTTCAGGTAGTTAAGGAAAACTAGCGGCAGTTGGGGTACAGCGCTACCTGTGTCAGCTACATGGCGTTGGCGGCACTCACACTTCTCATGGCTAGCAACTTTAGGTTGGCCGACTGAGGAAGAGTTCTGGCTGAATTATGCCCGACCAAGTACCACACTTGACGGCCTGGCTGATCTTTCGGCCGGGTCTCCGCAGTATGCCGTCTAATAGTTTGATTTCAGGTTGTCTGTGATGGAATCATCACATTGACATGCCGGTCAAAAATGGGCCCTTGTCATGACCGGGAACCGTAGCTCGCGTCGTTGGTGGGAATTTTACCTAGTAAGCCAATGTATCATGTTAAACGGAGACCAATAGCGCCTAAGCATCCTCGTCGTTTCTTTTTTCGCTGATCACTTGCCCAAAATCCGAACAATAGATATTTTTCGGTGAACAGCGGACTGGACAGTTCGTGGTTGATCCAGGACCGGCACATTCATAACTGGCCCTACAGGACTTAAGTGGCTTTCTTTTACCACCGAGAACATTGTCCATCCAAGCGGCATAAGCCAAGTGCTCTGCCGTTCACCCTACCTACTGGAATTGCGAACCGCCGAGCCCGGCAGTTGCGGCGTATTACAAAATGTGGCAGCAGATTTGGGGAAGTTTCGTCTTTACAGCTAGGCTATACTTACCCCACAATCCCAGTCAGGCGATTCGGCCACAGTTGCAAACCTGTATACTGTTACGCCTAGAGATTGAGTAGCATGCCAAGAGATTGGCTGGTAGGGCTATATCAGATTCGAACCATTGACAGAAGAGATGTAACTTCTCTGGGTAAGCAGAGAACTGCCACACGTGGCATTTCTTAGTAATGCAACAATGTTAGTTGGGATTCAGCTATTGCCATAGCCGAAATTCACTGAGGCTGAGCTGAGCAACAAGTTGGCAGGGTGCAACAAGAGTCACAGCACTGGATAACAATTTGATAAAACTATCCAAGTCGAGGAGACGTCTTGGAATCGGTCAAAGGCTAAGAATCGCGAGGGCTATATGGCCCAGGCCATGACGATGATACTAAAGTCGCATGGGCAGCGGTGCCGATCATATGGCCATAGAACGTTCCTAACCCGCACCCAACCGCCCTCGTTAAGCCTGATTATGCTGGCCAGAGCAACCGCTATCCTGTTGCGCAGTTGCTACTGATAGCAGTTTCTAAGCAGCCTTGAGTTGATTGGTATATAGCTCTAGTCGGAGATACGAGCTCGCCGTGATCAGGAGGGGAAATTGAGGCGCAGCAGTGGTTCAATTTGACGATGGTAAGGCTGAGGTAGCATCCAACTAACTGGCCTGTCATTGCCCGCCCGAAGCCACCAATTCTGCCATGGTATTTTCCACCAACCGGGACGGGCAGCCAATTCAGCCACAGTGCCAAAGCCAGCACTAAACCACACTTAACGCAGGGCTGAATTACTGGCAACCATCTGGCGAAATTCAGCCAGACACCATTCCATCCGTCGGCCAACTTAAAGAGGCTAACGTCGGTCTAGGCTTAACTTGTGCGGCAACAAAACAACGTAAACATCCCACAGAGAGTTGCCATCACTTCACACGGTTTGACTCCCAACCTTTACTTTTTCTTTATTTAAGCGTATAACTTACACAATTAGTCAGGTTCCTGTCAATATGTGCCATACGCTTGCCGCCTCACTCTTTGTTCTCTGTCCTACCTGAGCTGCTGCAAGAGATGTTCCTTCTCACGTCAAGACGTCTGCAATTCTATTAAACCGTCAGGGTCTTGCAGCAATATCCTGAAAGATGGCTTAATTAGCCAGAAGGGAGATTTTCAAAGTGAGAAATACGCCCTCTTGAACACTTCCAGTCAATATGCAAGTTTTCTAATTCAGCACATCAGATTATGCTGCCGCAGAGATCGCCTTGAAGATAAGAGTTTCGCATGTCTGGATCATCATATTGGCAAAGCCACCATCTTTGCAACACAAACAACTGCAACAATGGATCAGGGTTCGATGCTAACGGGTTATACAGCTCCATTGTTTGATTGTTTACACCTCGAGGCCTCTCATTAAGCTTCTGTTGTTGCTATGCTCACTTGGCAGATGGCATCATGTACCTTCAGCGAACTAGGGCTAAGCTTATTAACTAACCATGAAGCCGTGCCCGGTGGATAAAAGCGCTGATGGTCTGATTCAATAGAATCATCTGCGGTTTCTCTATTGTCAGAGACAGGAAAAGAAGGGACATACGTAATGCCCGGGTTATACCTGGCGGTGGTGTTCTTGAACTCTGCCTCGCGTGGGTAATTTTTGAGCGGTTACAGCTACTATTACCAGCGTCCGCTTAGGCACTGTTGCAATCAATGTCCATGTTGGTAGGAGTATCTCTAGTTCCCTGGGGATACATGATGCCATCCGTCAAGCGATCACCTCAATAACAGAAGTCTAATCAAAGGCCCACAGTCATTAAGCAACCAAATTGGGAGGGGCTGAGTACTTGGGGTTTAGACAGGGTTGTAATGAATTCAGGTTTCAGCAGGGATCCTAGCGTGGTACTACAAAAGCTATCCTCAGCTGTCTGCGCTCATCTTGCCACAAAGGCGTTATTGCCCTGCCTTGCCCCGGAAACCACAAAAGGGATTTTGGGGCTGTCGGTGACGAGACAGCCAGCGAGACACCAGCTACATAGAATCATTCTTTTTGTCTACACTACGGTCACGTAGAAGTTATTGTGCATGAAAGCAGACTGCGAATTCTAGCTCCAACCCCCCATGCTGACCCACAGCACTGCACTGCCACACAGGAGATCAACAAGTACAAGGAAATGACACTACGGCGAGGTTGCGCTGTGGGCAAAGCTTGGCACGGACATATTTAAATTCCGGCTGACTATGGCCGTTAAGGAGCCAAAGCAGCTTATTCGCCGTGACAGTGCCATGGTCATGATACCGTGTATCTGACAAACGGCCGGGATGGCCATCTGCTGAGGCGGGTTGGCCGCCGATGTTTCCCTTTCTGCGCCGCATGCGTGGTAGTCGGGATCCTCGTCGAATTAACCACTAATTCTACACCGTCAATTCATGGCTATTCTGGTTGCTATGGAGTGGCTGGTGTTGGAGTCTACGCGATGGGAAGAAATTCGCCTTTTGTACGGAGCACGACCTGGTTCTTCCTGTTGGATAGAAGCCGACGTCTATGGCTGGTCTAATTAGCTGCAAAACCAGCGAGGTACAAGACGTCATTCCCAGAAATCCCTCAAAGGGCAAGAGAGGGCCGATTACATTCCCATATAGAGTAGTCTGCAAAGTTGCATTACTCCACACACAAAATAGTAATACATGCTTTGATGTTATTTCATGTAAACCAATTGGAAGAATGCCGCCACTTGCATCCACCAATGGCGACTAGTGCTACACTGCCCTGGCCGGTTTCAACCCCTTTCTCCTTCCGTCTTCCTCCACCCATTCCCCAGTTCTAGATGCCGAGAACAGCATCTGCACCCCCAGTTTCTCCTCACTTTCCCGCAGTGTGTGGATTCTCCACTTTTTCTGGGCTGTCTGGGGAAGGAGCTAACCGATAGGGCTGTGCAATTCCATCTTCGGTCGTCATCGGCCTCCGACCGGCTGGGAAACGGCGAATACTGTTTATTGGCAATGGAAATCACATTGGAAGCGTAGTGTTTGGAAGGAAGTACTCAAAAAAAAATACTGCTAATGATTTCTTACTGTAGTGATGTGATTTTCTGTGGTTTCGAGGCATCTCGTCAATTCCCCTCTCAGCCAGTCCTGTTGCAGATCTATACCGGGGATGTTATGAACTCCGCGCTTCGGAAGTAGATAAAGCCGAAATTTTATCTCCATTCTTGTTGATGCTGGCCAGATGTCCTGTTTCTGTACCCAAGCCGAAGACCGCCGTATTACGGCCAAACTATGTAGATCTCATTGTGGCAGGCAGTTTGGATTCCCCCGTGAAACTCATTGTATCAATGGAAGTATCAAGCATCGAGCAGTAGTACCGTTGTATACCGGGGTTTACCGATTATTCCCAGTTTACAATAGTTGAATTATCACGTATATCCTGGATTTTAATGGTGAAACTGGCAGGTATATAAGGGATGACGTGGTACCGAATCATGAATTTTTCAACAGCAACGACAACCAGTCCAGCAATCAGTCTATGCAGCCTACAGTGAAGTAATCGACACAATGCGTCACCCAACTACTGCACTCCTCATCCCCGGCCTGATGGCAGCTGGGGTCTTGGGTAGAGACGTTCCCAGCAACATCCAGGCACTTTACAAATCAATTCGGGCTCAAGGTTCCTGCTCCAACATTCTCAAGGGCGGCTTCTATAGCCAAGAAGGTGACTCCAAGGGTATGTTCCACCACAACCTAGTATGGTTCTTTACTAACTACTGTTCTAGACTTTTGTTATTGTGGTGACCATCTAGTCTCAGATGGTATCATCTATCTTCAAGGCACAGGTGGGAACCTTGTCAATTTGGACATTGACTGTGATGGTGCCCTCGGCACTGGTGACGGCAGCTGTGATAGCTCTACCGATACACAGGGTCAAACCACCTTTGGTGACACTGTTGCCAGCTACAATAAGGGCGTTAGCGACCTTAATGCCTATATTCATTCTTTTGTTGTTCTTGGAAACCAGGGCTCCAAAAATGGGTTCATTGAATATGACCCGCAGACCGATGGTATTGAGCCTCTATCTATCGTTGCTGTCGTTTGTGGTGACAAGCTTGTTTATGGCGTCTGGGGTGACACCAATGGCGATGATGGCCCTCCTCTGATTGGTGAGGTTTCTGACTCGCTTGGACGCGCTTGTTATGGAGACGGTGTCAACGGCAATCAGGCTCATGATGAAAATGATGTGCTATACATTGCCTTCCGCGGCCCGGGTGCCGTCCCAGGGGCCGATGGTGCCAAATGGGATGCCAGCAGTTTCGAAGAGTTTGAGGCATCCCTTCAAGCGCAGGGTGACAAGCTTATCGCCGCTATTGGCACTGGCAGCGGCGGCGGCAGCACTGGCGGCGGCGATGGTAGTGGTGACGGCAGCGGCGATGGCAATGGTGATGGAAGCGGTGACGGTGGTGATGATGGTGGTGATGATGGTGATGATGGTGGTGATGGCGGTGATGGCGGCGATGATGGTGATGATGGTGACGATAGCAGTGACGGCACAGCTAACTCCAAGAGAGACGACGGCGATGATGGCGATGATGGCGGCGATGATGGCGACGATGGCGACGATGGCGGCGATGATGGCAACGGCGACGGCAGTGGTGATGGTGGCGATGATGGCAGCGGTGATGGAAGCGGTGATGGCGATGGCGATGGTGACGGCAGTGGTGACGGCACACCAACCTCCACGAGCAGCGCTCCAGCCGGCGAACCTACCGGCGGTAACCCGCCCAGTGGTGGTGGTAGCCTCAACCCAGCGTGTGCTCCCGGCGGCAACTTTGACCTCGGCTTCTTCAACCTTCAACTCCCCGTTGGCGGCCCTGATATCATCAAGAGCGCACAGCTTCAGGGCTGCAATGGCTACACCGGTGATACCTTCTTCACTAACAAGGACAGTGGCGAGATTGTGTTGCTTGCCCCTGGCAACCCTGACCTCACTGGCTGCGCCACCACCTCAGGTAGCTCACATTGTCGAACAGAGCTCCGCGAGGTCGTCAAAGGCAGCGGCGAAAACGCAGCCTGGTCCCCCAAGGGCACCAATACCCTCACTGTCACTATGAAAGTTGTCACCTCAGATGATGGCACTCATGGCACCGCTATTGGCCAGGTCTTTGCTAGCGAGGCTAGCAAGCCACTCGCCGAGATGTACTATAGCCCTGCCGGTGACATTGTTGTTGGCGTCAAGCCTGACGCTGATAGCAACCAGGTTGTCACTAAACTCGGCAACGTCCCCATTGGCACACAGTTCACCTATGAACTCAACTACTCAAACGACAAGCTCAGCATCTCTATCAACGGTAACACCACCCCGCTTAGTACCTTTTCCTGGGACTCCCCTGCTTGTTACTTCAAGTCGGGCAACTATAACCAGGGTGAATCGGCGGCCAGCTCCGAGGTCCACATCTACGCCATCGATGTTGTCCACAGCTAAGCGGATTGATATGGACGCGATGCAGAACGCGCAGTTTTATTCTATTCTACAAATTTGTCTCATAAATTCTATAGATAGCTTATTGTAGTGGTGAAGCTAGCTGCAATGGAGAGCAATTTCGCGCAAGGGAGTTGATTTTCACTAATGTAAACTCATTGAGCGTTGTCTTATTCTAACCCAACTTTAAACTTGGAAAATCGTGTGCCCAGTAAGAGAAGGACTTCCCTATAGTATAGACAAGATCCCCTCTAGCGAGTGTTCCGGGCACGGTCCCAGCACAATCCAACAATTCGCTGGCTAGCAGCATTAAAATAATTTCTCTATATCCCTTGCGGATACTTCAAGATAACGGCATAATGGCCCCAAAGCCACAGCGAATGGCGCCGTCTTGCGTCGGTCAAGCATCCACCAACGGGGCCGAACGGCGGCGGCACGGAGCGGCCCGCCTACCTCGCCTTATATGTCTTGGGCATAATCGCGAGGCAGTTTGAACTTACGCAGCTACTTCCGATAGACGCTTCTTTCTTTGGATACAAGTCCGCCGAGGGGTGCACAAGTTTTCATAAATATTGAACGGTTTACTTCAAATAAAAAAAACATGTTTGGCACGTTTACTTTGAAACGGGCGGATATTGACCCGAAGATCAGCTTTTGCTCAGAGGTCCCCATATTAACCCACCAGCCCTCCCGCAAGTCAAGGCTTTTTACTCTGTTTGTGGGGACTATGCTTGAACAACAGCTTCATAATTCCAAATAACCATTGTTACCCCCGCTGTGTGCCTGTTTGTCGACGCTCTGGAGCCTACCTAGCCTTGATAGCCGTACTACCCGCGGACGCTATCGGGAGGGTGGATTTGATATGATTAAGTTTTTGGTCAATCTAATTCCAAATTCTAACTTCGTCTCCATTGAGCTAAAGAGTCATCGCTCAACATTGGAGGCTGAAGATGAAATTATGTTGTGGGTACGGGTGTACCCGTCAGCACGGTGAATACATATAGCTGCGGCGTGCTCATGTGGTATCAGCACATCTATCGTTGAGGAAATTCGATGTTTTGATATCAATAATATTGAATATTACAAAGAATATTTTCCATCATGACAGATCAGACTCCTACATTTATCTACTTTGCCATCGGCCGACTGGGCCGTGGCGAGCTCGTAAAGTATGTAATCCTTTCCCTCGTCAAACTGCTGATTCGTTCAGTCTAGTTGGACCTTTTTCTGCGTCTCTTGAATGAGTGCAAGGCTTTTGCTGTCGAATCGCAGTATCTGCGAAAATAAATAAAAATAAGTCGGCTAATCGCCCGCAGTCTTCTCCTCAAGGATGCCTCAATTGACTTTGAGGACGTGCGCTATGCATATGACGCGACATGGAGGGAAACCCACGCCCCTGAACTGCAAAATCAAGGTCTAACAAGAACTGGAAGTTTGCCTGTTCTTCAATGGCAAGGGCGTAATTTACGCCAACACCTCCCCATACTGCGGTATCTAGCCCGAGAGCTTGGCGCGTATGAAGGCGAGACGAGCTTTGAAAAATACGAGATTGACACTGTTGCCGATCTTTACAATGACTGGCGCGTATGTCTTTGTTAGGCCTTATTTTGTGAGACAGCTGGCTGACGCGTTACGCAGTATAAATTTGCCGAACAGCTCACAACTCAGACCGACGACTTCAAGACTGACGTCGTGCCCGAATACTACAAGGTGCTGTCAATGTACTACTCTGATCACCCGGAAGGGCCGTATCTTTTAGGGGACAGGGTTACGTATGCGGATTTTGCTACTTACCAGGCCATTGACAATAACGAGAGAATTGGTGTTATTGTACCACTTCCTGAAAGTCTCGTCAGGTTCCGTGAGGCGTTTGAAGCGCGCGAGAATATTGCGGCGTATATAAAGGAGCATCGAGTTTAGTTTTGTAGATGCGTGCGGTCTGTCCCGCCCCTCAGGCAGAACGGCGACGGCCTAAAAGGCAAAAGCTTTTCCTTGAGAAGAACGCAAGAAAGATCTCCGGGGGGGGAAAGCGAACTGGTCTCTTTTTCCGTTACATTCCACAATTTTCTGCCGCCATACGAAAGAAAAATAGAAGCCTTTCCGACCCGTCAGCCAGATGAGTGGTTCCTGGCGGTGCTCCATGCTTGCTTAGCGATTACAAGTTGATAAGAAAAGCACTACAAGGCATGTGTTATTTAAGAAAAGCTTGACTGTAAAGAAAAGTTTCAGTTATTCTCTGTTAAAAAAAAAAGAGCAAAAGCTACGGTTAGCGTCAGCCATCGACTTATCGTCAAGAGCTAGACTGGTGCGGCAGTGCTCTGCATTTAGATGGCACCGTCAAGAGAAAATGGAAAGTACCAACCATTTTATGATAACAAGGTTAGTTTGCGAGCAATTTTAGTTGTTTTCTTCTATACAATTAATTTATTAAACTGCTGCTCCCCCGAAAATTCAGAATTCTAAAGTATAAACTTTGCCAGGCAGGCGGCCGCAGGTCCTTGTGGGCGGAGCCTCGACTGATCACCGCTATGTTCCAGCGCAAACAAGTTAATTAAGAGGTCAGAGCTCCCGTCAAGGGCTTTTATGCATGAGAAAAGTCAAATCTTATTATTTACGCTGTCATTTTTCACCCATATTTTATGGTGATAACTGCGTTTTGAAGAACCACTGCCGGTGTTAAATAAACATATACACGGAGGATATGGCCCATATGCTTCTGGTTTATCCCTTTTCTCTTCATCTAAAGCAACAATATGCTTTGGAATCTTGTTCCTTTACTATAAAGCTATTCTATAACATGCAGTTTTGAGACTTGGAAGGTTTGTGATAGCTCGTGGCGTCCAAGGTCGCTCAGCTCCAGACAAGGACGGCTGTGGGACTAGACAGACAGTTAAACCTACCAAATACGGCTGGAACTCGAATCACTGTACCGTCTGATTACGAACCGCTAATGCTAAAGCGAGCAAGGGCATATTCTCTACACTCTAACCTGCCGTATTTCTTCGCAACCGTGCTAATTGGCAGGTCAGTATTCTCGTCAAGCGCTTGCATACACGAGAGGGTAGAACCTTGTCACTTCTGTTGCCATTTTCCATGATTTGCTGTGGCAAACGCGTGTTGAAGTTGCAAGGTCGGGACAAGGCGGTGGGGTGGTCACGGAGGTGGTGAACACCCACGACAAAATGTGGTGGGTATCACATGTAGCTACCAATTACAGTAGTTGGCGCCGCTCCTGTGTGATTACCGAATGGAGGGATATTGTTACGCCGAATTACCAGTAGCCAGAGTGCACGGGAACCAAGGATAGCTCGTCTTGCTGAGCTGCCAACATATATCCTGCTGAGGTTGCGGGTTGATACAAGCTCTGTCATATAGCGGCAGAGGGATTACATGGACCATGGTAAGACGCGCTTAACTTAAGGTGTATTAGGTGAAATGAGAATTCGCAGTCAGCAAGAAGCTTGCGTGATTCAGCCTTCTTCGCGATCATACCCCAACCGAGCCAGTGTTGACCGACGGAAGCTTGCAGCTGGAGACAGGCTTCCCTAGATACGTTGCTGACTTGAGTCAGCAGTCACAACAGTCTCCGAGTTATTCTAGCCCTGGCTTCGAGATAACTCAACGGCCGCTCTTGACTTGGGCTATAATTAAGTTGCACCACATGCACGACCAGCCCGGCGAGGTCCAATTTCTGTGTCAAATAGGCAGGCATATTCACCTCTGCAACTGCAGGGCAATACCAGTACACATTTTTTCCGGCAGGAAGTAGAGCCATAGAAAGTTGTAATTCCGTGCTTCGTCATCGACCGAATGGCCAGCCACAATCCGTAGCTTAAAAACAAGGCTTACGTTGGCATGACCAGTGCATCGATGCGGAAGTCTATCGCGAAGATATACGCGAGTCATGTCCGATAAAAGTAGACCACGCACGTGCTATTAGGTTACTATGCCATCTGTTGGTAGTGCTTGTACTCCTATGGAAACTAAATGGGAACGAGTGCAAAGACAGCAATAAACAGATATAGTTTGGAATTGCAAACCGTTCTACCTTCCGGATGTTATGCCGGATGATATTATAAACAATCGCCAACCCATCTAGCATGAACGCTAGGTGCATCTAGACTTGCTACTTCGGAGCGCGGAGTAACGCGCCTAAAATCCCACTTTAGTGCCCAAGATGTCACTCAGGCAAGTACAGTAAGCACTTGCTATAATAGAACATAGCCAGATGAGAGCAAGTGAAATGCGCCTTGGCTGGCACGCACTCTTATCTGTTGAGATTTACGGCACATCACTTGGTTTGGTACGCAGGTTTTACACCACGACAATATGTTTGGGACTCTCTTTGATCCTTGGCCATCAGGTTCCAGCTCCAATTTAGTTTTACTGCATGTGGGGTTTACAAAAGCATCTCTAAAGCAGCTATTTGTATGTACTACACGGACCTACGTGTATACTGGCCGCTTCCTGCATCAGCCCTCATTGACCAAGATAAAACTGCAACCCTAGTTCTAGTATTTCTCCTATTCCCCTTTGTAAGTATCTCATGCCTGAAAGTTGTTTCCTGTCACCCTGGTGTCCTGCGGGACACTGCTCCAGCCGCAGCCCATGGCCCATCCACGTTAGTACTTGCTTGGTTTTCTCTCGGTAGTGTACTACTTTAAATGCTTACTTTAATTGGAGATCTTTAGCATAAGGCCGAGAGTGTGGGGGGCATATGGCTAGCTTCAACTTGACAGCCAAACAAGGGGCTGAAAAGGCGCGGGGAACCATAGAGTAAGAAAATGGAGCAGGAGGAGCGAGATAACCGACCCCTCGGCGAATACAGACATTATAGACTCTCTCGTCTCCACCTTTGAGCCATCTTCTGTCACTTGATGAAAGGCAGTTGGTTTTTCCTTGTACTTGGGCATGCGGGCGTAACTTGTCATTGATCTCGTCGTCGTTGTTGTAATTGTTGTAATTGTTGTTTTAAGGCTTGTTCTTTAAACCCAACACTCCCTACTAAATACTTATGGAAAACTACTGCCCAGCAGACAGCAGTGGTACGACAGATTTGCCACCCAGGCAGGACGCTTGCCTGTTAAACCAACAGCGGATGCGCTATCCAACATCTTCAGCGGAGCCGACTCCGAGCACTCACAATACCATCACGGACGGTGGTGGGGGCTGGTAAGCACTTGTCGTGCAGTAGCATGAATCACTAGATGTCACATATTATAAAGTTCCTGAGATGATTGTGGAGCAGGGGGCTTTCTTTTCCCCAGCAAACTCCCCATCAATCAGAAGCGTGCGCAAATGCTCGTGCTTGCTCTTAGTGGTTTGTAACTACGTCGACACAAGACCCTAACCGTGATCACTACTCGGCAGATATGGTTATACTCTAGGCACTAGAGGGTAGCAGGCTGTGAGATTATAGCATCGTTAATGATGACCCCTAACGCTTCCCTTGGCAGAAGCCTACGAGGACCGGTGTAAATGTGGCTTCTGATGCTATTACGTCTAGCCCAACGAAGGCAGTGTTGGCAACCTGTAAGGCGGTACATCACTACGCCACCTGCCTATGTATATAAATTTCTAAATTATAAATAGGCAAGTTATCCTCTTCTAAACCACAGCTGGGCAAGGCAAACAGACTCCAAAACACTCAAGTCCCTTATAGTAAATAACTACAAACTTGATTTTTAACAATGCACTACTCTAAAGTATGTCTAGAGCTTCTTTACCGCGTTTATTAGTGAGATACTAATACACTCCAGATCCTTCTTACTACTGCTCTTCTCGCAGATGGCATCGCCGCCAAGTTTTGTGTCTTTCACTGCCCCGTCACCGAGTTCAGCATCTGGTATCAAAGCAACTTGACACCGGATTGTAATTCAAAGCCGACCATCAAGAAAAACTTTGTTGGTACAGGTCTAGATGGAATTAATGGAGGCTGCACTACTGTTGGAACCCAGCCTTTCAACCTCATTCGCATGGGCGAATCAAGCAACATTCCACCGCATGGCTGCCGCCTGAAGTTTTACAAGGACACAATTTGCTCCCAGGAAATCCTTCCCTCTGTTGACATTAAGAAAAGCAATCCTGGGGATGGTGACTCTGGATCCTCTTGCTTCGGTTTTGCTGGTGGCCGGAACGTTGCAGCGCGGTCACTTAAGCTAGATTGCTTTCCCTAAGGATACAGCTCGACCGTAGCCAATATTAAAGCCCAGCCTCTGGGTTCCTGTTAGAATACGATGGCACCATTGATGTTTAATTAATTATTGTTCTTATTCGTTATTCTTTTCCCAGAGAAGTTCAATTCCGGCACTCCAATTAGTTCTGAAAACGGCCCTCGATGGGGTAGACTGTTGCTTAATGAAGTCAAATTGCCCATGCTGGAGTTTGGAGGACAGCGTATCCACGGTTGCCTTGCACAGCAATCAGAATTCTCTCTATTGCTCCTTACTCCTTTGATGTTGAGTCGCAATTCTCATCTGCGAAATGCAATGTCCTGGGATAGAGAGCAAGAAACACTTGCCGCGCCATTCCCCAAGACTGCATCATCCCCATATCCAGCCCGAGAACTCCAAGGAAATACGAAGCATGCTTTTAGTATAGTAATATTCTTGTGTTGGGAAATGGCTAAAAACCCAGACTTATTGCGCCTGGTTCAACAATATGCTTGAACCAACTGTTGTAACAACACAATGATCCATCTTTACAAATCGCCTCCCGCATACGCCCTCCACGCAGCCAACAGCCCATACCCAACCGCGGCCACCACAACTCCCCTGCCCACGAGCCCATACACGACCGCATTCGCCTCGGCGACCTGCTTCTCCATCGCCCTCCCCGCCACCAACCTAAACGACTCGCGATCATTCACCCTCGGAAACGGCGCCACGACCGTCTCCCCCGTCGCCTCATCCTTCACCATGGGCACGTCGACGCCCAGATGCCGACACAGCGGCTCCCACCCGTCCTGCACCGTCCACTCGATCCGTCTTTCTCGATCCACAACTTGTCGCACCTCGTCGTAGCTGCTCTTCATAAACGCAATCGCCTTGTTCTTTTCCTTGAAGTGGTCGTACCCGCCCTCTGCATTTGCCACCTCGGTCCACAGGGCCGCCGCGCCTCGCACGCGTGCGCTCAACAGCCAGCAATAAATACTCTTTATGCTATGCCATAGTCCGGGGTGCTTGAGCGCGGCGACAGTGGAAGACATGCTCTCGTACCACTTTTCCGGGTCGCGGTTGAGCATGATGACTTTTGCTTCGGGGTAGGCGCGGGCGAGGTCGGCGGCGAAGAGCGCGGAGGGGTAGTCAATGGTGGCCTGGCAGTCGCCGAGGAGACGGTCCCAGTCGAGTCTTGTCCAGGCTTCTGATTTCGTGTCTCGGTATTTGGCGCGGAGGGCGCGGGCCCATTCCTGGTACTCGCGGCCAGAGGCGTCGTCGTCGGCAATGATGTTGAGCATGTGGTGGGTTCTGTTGACGCCGAGCATCTGCAGCGCGACATGTGTGCCTTACGTGAGCATTTCCGTTAGTATGGATAGAATTTTTGAGTAGATGGAATAAAAACAAACTTAGAGTGCCGGTTCTGGGGAAACCGCAGACAATGACACGCATGGGCGTGGTGCGAGGGTATCCCTCTGTGCCGTTGATGGGGTATACCTTTGGCAGCATGCTGTTTATACAGGGCAGTCTCTGATGATTTATGAAACGGTGCCAAAGAAAGAAGAAGAAAGAAATCGCAGAAATCTTTCCTGGACTTTGACTGCATCTTAGAAAGGGGACTGGTGGCACATCGCGGCCTTTTAACAATCGAGTAAACGCCAACTATCCCGCACGCTAATCTAGGCCACAATTACCAGGCTCAATTTGTAACCAGTTTGTAGCCCTGAATACGTCGTGTCCAACCAAAGTGATGGCAACTAGCTCCGCCCCTGCTCGCGCTCGCCAACGCAAAGTTGAGCTCCAGCAACTCGTGGTTCACATACCGCCGACGTCCGACAAGTGACAAGCATTTAGTCGATGCTACCTTGGCTGGCCAATCAATTACCCGTACATGCACAGAGTCGTAGCCAGGTTATTAATCGGGCATTTATAGTGTGCCATATATACATACGTCGTCTCCGTATAGCTGCAGGCATCGGGTGGTGGCTTGTCCTTGTACTCCACTGCCGGTATAGCGAGGGTCCGACCTCCGATGTACCGATGGACCTCTTTGATCTCATTGCGAGGAGCTAGGCCATTGTTGCGGTCCAGATCGGCGATTATACCGTTGTCCTCTTTGAGTTGCATTTGTAATACTTTGTAATACTTTGTAATAAGCGCTGCATGCAACAACCGACATTGGTCTCGTGGGAGGCACGTCAGAAATGCAGTCTTCTATTTACCACCTTCTTACCACCAATGAAAGTAAAAAGACAAAGAAAAAAGTGCGGGGAAAGTTGGGGGAAAAGGAGGAAAAGGAGAACAAGAGTGAGAAAAGAAGAAAAAGAAAAAAAAAAAAAAAAGTGAATAAAAAGGTGCCACGCTACATGGCAGATATCCCGCTTGATTCGTTCTTCTCCCACATGCCGCCCGTCGACGCCATGACTGACTAGACTCAAGCCTTCATCTCGGTAGAGCTCGGTGCATCGGTCATCTCGAGGTTTGTGGGGTAAACTGACAAGGCTACATCACATTCGTGGACAATAAATTGATCAAACTTATTAGGTCTGTCTAGTATTATATACTCGTTTGTAAAAAAAAGTAAAGAGAAAAGTGTGCCTTTTGCAACGTAAAGAATGCCGTGAAAAAAATGAGAGATGAAAAAAAAAAAAAAAAGCGCGGAGCCATGAAATAAAAATATTAACATTACCATCCTCCAGAGACGTTCAAAGGACTTCCAAGGCAACGCCGGACCGAACAGGTACGTAAAACAGAAACAAGATTGAAATCCACAAAAACAAATGGTGGATTACATCCAGAAAAGTGCAGCGCCGGCAATCAAAATGGCGAGGATGCTAGCTTGCGTCTGAGAACCAGAATTCTTGCCTCCTCCCGTGTTCTTGGTGTTGGAGCTGGACCCCCCGTTGCAGTCCTGGCTAAAGACGGTAGGGTCGCACGTTCCCGGGTTGGCAGTGTTGGGCTGCCCGCTGCTGCCGCCCGAGCCGGAGCCAGAGCCGCCAGACGATCCCGAGTCGCCGGAGTGGTCGTTGTTGCCCGGGCTGCCGCCACCGGGGATGGAGGCCTCGGTGTTCTTGGGGTTGGATGCGCTGGCGCTGGAGCTGGACGACGACGAGTCGGACTTGCCCTCGTCCATGTTCAGGCCAGTGGCACTAAACGAGCCCAGAATGGTGGGCTGGTTCGTGTCCGAGACGGTGTCGTTGGTGCCGCGGGCGCTGGTGTAAATGTAGCTCTTTCCCTTGTTGGTGCCGGGCGGGCTCTTGGCGCCGTAGCACTCGACGGTGACGCTCTTGACGGCGGCATAGTAGTATCCGTTGTTCTTGACGTCGGGCGTGTCCCAGCCAATGACACCGCCGGCCCAGTCAATGGTGCCCTGGGGGTTGCTAGCCTTGCCGCCGGGCCAGATGGAGAGCTGGACGCGGGCCGGGGTCTGGGGGAACTGCCAGTTCTGGGAGGTGGCGTTCCAGGTGTCGGAGCGCTTCTTGGTGCGGTGGGAGACGCCGTCGACCAGCCACTCAATGTCGTCGGGGGTCCAGCGGATTTCGTACTCGTGCCAGGTGCCAAAGGTGTCGTCGGTGGAAATGTTGCCCGAGTTGTGGTAGTCGGTGATGCCTTGGAAGTAGTAGTTTGTCTGCGAGGTGCCGAGGTCGACGCCGACCCATTCGTAGTCAATTTCGTCCTTGACGTCCGAGAGGAGAATAAAGGCGGTGACGACACCCTGGCCGCGGCTGGTCTTCATGGTGGCCTTGATGTTGCCGTACCAGACGTACTCTGTGGAGGCGAGGACGGTGCCGGGGGTGTCCTTGGCCATGGTCATGAGGGTGTAGTCCTGGTACTGGACAACCTCGCCCTGGACCATCCAGTCGTACTTGGAGGCGTCGCCGAGGTACTTGTTGATGTTGACGCTGGTCTGGTTGATCTTGTCAAAGGACATGGTCTTGTCGGCGCAGACGGGGGCAGGGGCGCAGGCGTTGAGCTTGAAGGAGCTGCGGGGGTCGCAGCCACCGAGACAAAAGGCGCCGACGCCGCATTCGCCGTATTCTAGTCAGGTTAGAATGATGATTTGGTGTTGCGGTCTCTATTTTCGTGACTCACGTGAGCAGCAAGGTGCGCTCTCAGGGCATGGGCTGTCGAGCGAGCAGGTAACGGCCAGGGCCGTGGTGGCGCCCAGCAGGGCGAGAGCGAGAGATGGCAGCATGGTAGGTCGCTGCAGGAGTAAAAACGAGTGTATGATGTGTAAAAATGACGCGAGAAACCTCCTGGGGTGTTGTTTATTTTATTTTCGGTGGTAAAGTTGCAGTCGTTCAACCGTCGCTGTGTTTATGTACCGTTAGTAAGCCTTTCACCAAAGCAATCATCAGCGCCAACACCAGACTGTGTCCTGGGCGCTTGCAAAATCCAACGGCCTGTTTCCTCTTGCATGCATTGTTTGTTGTAGATGACAAGGACACAGAGCGACCACAAAGGGACACAAAGTGACAAAAGCGACACAGACACGACAATGGCCTAATTTCCCTTTGGACAAACAAACAGAGCGCGTTCCTGCAGGGAGCGAGACATTTGCAGCGACCCCTGCAAGCCGATTCGTGGGGATAACCAATAGCGTCATGGCGTGCCTTGTGCGAAGAAGCAAATAAAAACGACGAGAAAATCGACAAGTCAATCGTGTAGCCGTTTGTCATCCCAACCAATGCATGCAAGGGGGCGAACCCGTTCAAGACGAGTCAATTTTGCGCAAACGCCCAGGCCGGCAAGACAGCAGACTCTGAGGAGGCGAGAAACTGGTCGACCCACCTGTCAAAACCGTCAAGAAGGAAAATAAAAATGCAGGATTTGTCGTCGAGTCGCACGGCGGGTGGGAGGAGGAATCGGGTATTGTATCGCAATGACAGTCGGGTTGTCGGCGATTTGGGAAAAAACGAATGAGGTGCTCAAAAGGAGCAAGCGATGGGATGAAACGAAAGAAGAAGAAGAATGAAAAGCGACTGTTTTGGATGAGGGTAAAAACTGGAATGCTGGGAGTCGAGGCAATACGGGGGGGTAATCTAATAATACCAGGACCACCAGTCCCCGTTTGGCAGCGGCGGAGGCGAACGGATTTTTGACTAGCGAATCCTAGTGCGCCTCTGCCAAGCTGGGCGAACAGGACTGGCTGGACGCCCAGGTCCACAGGCAATACGAACTGGGAACTGTCGAGGCACGGACTGCAGCTACAGTTCTCCAGCTTCCGTTTCAGCGTGCCCGATAATCTGAGTCACTAAATGCGCTGTATTTTCAATCCTTATTTTTACAGCTCAAGTGAGGCTGAGATGGGGCCCATCCCGCATGAACTCTCGGGTCAACCAGGATCCGACCAGGCAGAAACGAAACACCTCGAAACACCTCATCTATTTTTATTTGTTTTACTTATTTATTTACTTTATTTACTTACTCACTGCCCATGGCTCATTGTTAAACTTTCGGGCTCGCCATCGTGTGCTGAATAAACTTTCAACGGGCACGCCATCTGTCGGCGGATCCCGTACCTGAGTACTCGAGTACCTGGCTTGCCCGAGTACTTTTCTCTCCGCTAACCCACTTTGGCGAAACAATCCCCAGCATGTACCTCGCCCAAAAATGTACCTGCAGCCCAAATGTGGTTAGCGCCAACAATCACTAACTGGGTTATGGCCGTGCAACTCCTTATTTCCACTCCATCGCCTTGCTATATCATTCAATGAATTAATCAATCAGTAAACTATTTACTCAATCATCCAGTCAATCATTCATTGAAATCAAATTTCCAATCTGGCAAGCCGGATCGCTACCGTGGAGGAGGCAATCAGGTCTCACAGTTCACTTGTCAAGTACGCATCAAGTACAAGAGATTGGGTGTGCAAACAAGCACGAGGACAAGTACTTTTTAGTATTTATTTCAGCCACCTACTATTACGCCACAGTACCTAACCCACACCAGCGTTTTGACTACAAAGTCAAGTACCAGAAGCTCCAACATGGGAACTGGCGATATTAGTTGATAGATGCTCGTACGGAAACAATATCAAGTATACATGTACGAAAAATTGAATTTCTCTACATCCCTTGGGTACAGGCCCAGCGCGATTGGTTGTTGCGAATTGAGTTGGTGAGAGCACAACACGACTACATTGCAGTCACATCTTTGTGCTGCACATGGCGAGCGGCCCAAATACTTGAATTTCCCTGCAAAATTCATTAGTAAATCAGCGCTCCTAATAGTCTAGACCATTTAGAGCACTATTAGGAGCGCTGTGTAAGAAAAAGGTGGTTGGGTACAACACAGCAAGTTTGCCAGCTCAAGCATAGGGTAGGTAGGACTGGGTACAGCCTTGACCAGTCAACTCACTTGACAACCCTAGGCCATCTCTTTGGCGGTGTTATAGAGCGGGGAGCGGCCTCTACTATTACAGGTAAAGAGCGTTGTTGGTAATAGTTACGGTTGGACAGGCGAAGAGTTGGTGCCTCTCAAGAGGCATGCAAAGTAGGAACCTAATTTCACTGACGAGTCTAGCGACTAACAGGGAATGGCCTTCCTCCCAACAGAAACAAATGATATACAATAACCATCATAATCCTAACCCCCCTACATATGCGGTCGGCTGCTGGCAGTCAATGTGTTTTACGCACAACATATTCCTTCCATAGGTCTTCACATTAATCAAGTCCCCAAGCAGCTGATCCCGTCTTCCATTTTGCCAAGTCATGAACGCGCTCAAGAACAGCCGTCGGGTCGGTTTGACAAGCATTGGGTGAGGCAAGTGCTTCCGAGCTGGGTTTTGCGCGTCAGGCCAGAAACCGACTGGTCAGCCCTGGTGCACTGCCTCGCCACCCTGTCCGCCGCGTTCTTCAGGTAGGCCTCAATGGCGCCGCCGGCCCTCTTGGACCAGGACACGCAGCATTGGCTGCCAGAGACGGAGAGGCATATGGAGCGCGGCGAGGGAGGTATGAAGATTCCGGTGCCGAGGTTACGGATCAGGGCTGTACATGCCGTGTTTGACGCGAAGTAGCTTGCCTTGCACTCGACGGTCTCGGTGCCGCACCCAGCACTTGCGGCCAAGGGGCGTGCTTCGTCGGGCGCTTCGACAGACGTAGCGTTGTCCCAACCGTAGCTGAGTTTTCATGTCAGAATTGATACTTTTTCGGACAACCGCTGTAGATGATTGAATGTAGACTTACATGGTGACGGCGTATGTACTACCGTTTGATTCCGTGATATCATACTGCTGCAGGATGGAATCATCCGGTGTTTAGGGAATAATACCACCGAGTACATGGCCAAGGCTAGGTAGGGTGAGTATTATGCTGGCAGGAGAAAACATAATGGATAAAAAGACTAAAGCGTTGCTGAATAGTTGTGTAGAATGCGGGATGGTGGCATCCGACTTTCAAGCTCGACAGGAGAGCTCCCTGTTCTATATAGCTGTCCTTAGGCGGAGTCTGCACTTTTAAAGGTAAACTAGCTAATCAACCATCAAATACCTATGCCTAATTCCTGCTCTGCGTGACAATAGCTGATAGTAGGTCGGTGTATAAGAAGGGCGTGCGCAACTGATGAATCGGTGAATGGAGAAGAAAGCTGGCACTGTGAAAATGCTCACAATTTAAGCAACATAAGCACTAAATAGTCAAAAAAAGCCTCAAGAACCATGGTAATTTATTCAATACCATATCAAGAGTCTGGCTATTTGTAAGCCGCAACGGTGAGTTTGCCGAGCGTCCGCTTTGAACTTGGTTGATATGGGCAACAATGTAGCCAATTTGTCACATCACCAAAGCCACTATTAGCCGAAATTGGAATGATGAGTAGAGACGGGCCTCCTCATTTGTCGGGTGGAAGTGGGAGTTGGCGTACCGAATCGGACTTTGGACGCTGGAAAGATAAGGAATAGATACCAAAATGACAATGGTATAACAAGGTGCCTGCTCCTCCAAGTTTCCAGAGTTTTCCCATCATCTTACAACTGCTGACAGTTCCTAGAAACATCATCTCATCACTCTAATCATGCTGTCTCTGACGCTCTTCATGACATGCCTGTTCGGCACTGTCTTGGCTGCCTGCCGGGCAAGCACGAACGACATTGCTCTCTATTCCCTGCCAGACACTCCTGACGGACTTGTCATTCTTCATGAGCAAGTCATCGCCGAAACACAGAAAAATACTGTTACCATTATCATGTAGGTAGTTAGTTGGAAGAACAGCCATGTAGGGAGAGGGCTGGCTAACCCCAAGATAGATACGGTGATGATAATTCGACCTCTACATCGAATGGTGCACAGACAGGGGGGAATCAGATGACAAAGCGTGTGTGTGGCACAAACGACGTCGAGTGTGGCCGCTCATATTTCGCTCCCGAGGATCACTGCAATCTCCTCATCGGCGACATTTACGACTCTGGTGCCATCGCTATACCAAGCTCGCCCCGGTCCATTTGCCGAGCGGACTGTACTGGAGTCTGTTGTATTTGCTGGGCCGATCCGGTCCGCAATGCGGTCAGGGGGGAGTTGATTGAAGCGGCCGAAAAGGTCTTTGATCACTGCGTATCAAGACGTTATAATCACTACGTCTCTGGGCTTACGAGAAACATCCTAATCGGATCGACCTGTACAACGCAGTGCTTCTCGAACCGCCCTGGTGGGTGCAGTTAGACGTGGCAGGCCAAGTCAATCAATGGCCAATGTTGGTGGTGCTGCCTACTGCCAGCAGCGCTTTGTTGTTACACACGCTACTAGTGCAGGACGAGGTCTACACACCACAGGAAAAGGGGAACGCATTCATCAATCACCCTGAGCGCGAGCCTGATCAAAGGATAGATGAATGCTCAAGATGATTCAAGGTAATATAATGGAGAGAAACTAGTATACAAGTAAGGACAAGGACCATCGCTAGCCTAGATAATTTAGATCTCTATTAATCGATTTAAGTAATAGTTCTACTATTGAGAGCATAGTCTCTCAACGATACCTACCTGTGTACTGTTCAAATAACCCAACTTGTTTCAGAGTATACCCCGACTGTGACTTGTGTCGATCAGCCATCGTTACATTTCGATCAACCCTGTTCAGTAAGTTGCCTTATCACGAACAGTACTAACAACCGACATGTCCACTGCAAGCGCAACTACGAGCATCGCTGAGCGTATCAGGCAACTTGTGGCTTGGGTCAGCCAGCTGACCGAGCAGAACAAAGAGCTCCATCGAGCCCAGCAGGAGCTCTAGAACAAAACCAGCCCTCTTTAGGATCAAGTTGACGAAATTGATTACGACACTCCTGTCTCGATGCCAAAGTTGCCTAAACCCGAATCATACGATGGAGTGAGAGGCGACGTGGGGAACTTGCTCACTCAAGCCAAAGGCTACCTCGGAGAGAACGGAAGGACCATCAAGGGATCCAAGGCGCGACACATTGATCCCCTTGATGTACGTATACTGGTTTGCTGCTCTGTCGGTTTCCATAAGGATTTGCTTGTAAGCGTCTTGCGCGTTCTGGAATGCCGTTCCTTGATACAAGCGTTCGTCTGTTGATGGTTGGCTCGATAAGGGAACGGCTGCGAATTCACTACTGTGCTGCTGCTAGTGGGGGATAAAACCACGGGTGGTTTTTTTGCTGAGTCCTATTTGTGTGGTTTGCATGTCTGCGTAAGTGCATTACGGTTGACTGGATATGGCGAAAAAAAAAGAAAAACAATGACATGGCGCAGAAGCTCAGTGGGTAATCTGGTTACATGTTGTTCATCATGGGTCGCCGCGTTTCTTGTCAGCCGCGGTATGTGTGAGCGATGGCACGTGGCAGTAGTGCAATGTGCTGTTGCCTCGTTGGGAGGGCTACAATTCAGAAAGACCAGTGAGGGCTTGCTTACCACTAAAATCTCACACGACACCTGCTCTACGCAGTCCGATAGTTTGGGGAGCGGGGGGAAGCTACAAGACTCAAGTGCGATACATCCAGTATGTCCTTCAAATTACTAGTCAGAAGGTCAAGGTCGGAGCAGGGTTTCGTGGCGACAATATTATCATTACACAGGGTTCAGGTAGTCTAGCCTCGGGCAAACTTGTCAACAAGCAGTTGAATACTGTATCAAGCAATATTGCTGCATGATTGATACTGGTGCCTTTCAGCGTCAAGAAGCCTCTTATCGATCAATTAATAACCAGGTACACAGTTGACTCTAACGCCCATCTCCAGGAAAATAAATAGGCCATCGCCCGGCGGTTGCTGTCGGGCGGGAGATGGGCGTGATGAAGGAAATCAGTAGAGTATATGTTGGCGTCAAGTTGGAAATCTCTATTTGCCCAAGTCAAACAATATGTGCACAAAACAAAACAAGTAGAGTCACGCAGCTACGGATATTAAAATTGTTTGACAGTAGGTCCCGACAACCGAGCGAGCCCTTTGTAAATTGTGGAGTTGTTCCCGGCCTGCGGCGAGAGTGTAGTTACTCGGTATTTCGATCCGCTTTCCTAATTTAGGCCGCCGCTAGTCATTGATTGGGCCTGCGAGCTGACCAAGGTTGTCCTTGACAAGGCTCGGTGGCCCTCACCGATATGCTGATAGGTCTATTGACTGTTGTGGATAATATCGTGATTACCACAAGCAAGTACTGGTAGGATTGAGGAATGGCAAAAGAGTTTGGTACATGGTAATATGCTGAGACGCTTGCCTGATTCAAATTCCAAACTCTCCAACACATATACTAATATGTATTGATCTGCTTATCCATTAATTGTCACTTTCCCATGTAGACACTCCTTACTGCGTGACAAGTACGCCATGTGACCTAGTGTAGGCTATTGCGAGGAGTATAGCCTGTGCTACTTGAATAATTTGCCAGAGCTAGCCGCTAAATTCAGTGGTAACTTATCCAAGAACAGGTCACGCTCTCTAAAAACATAAATTCTAAAGGCACATGTTACTAAACTGCTAGCTCTACTAGGATTGCCGCTTTAATTTATGAGAGGCCCATAGTATGGCTTCCTCGTATATACTTTCAAGTTGTTCATACTATCCTAATCAAATAGCTAGTATTATAGCACTAATAAGCGTTAATAGTAATACCATAAAGCAAACACTAATAGGTATCACCTCTTCTCATCTTAATTTATAAAACAACTTACAACTTTCAATTACAGCTAAATCATAGCCAGTCTCGAGCTATGGGTCGCCCAGCTCAATGACGAACCCAGCAGATTTCAAAGCTACATTTGACTGAACTGCTAGACTGTCAACACCCTTTTAAATCCTCGGAGCCTGCCATTGGGTAAAATGTTGCCGCTCACCAGGCTCACCATCGGGCAAGCGCCTTGATGCGCCATCAAGTCTCGTGTAAGCAAAGCGCATGTTCTCTTTAGTGGACGCAAATGGCATGCTTTTATTTAGATGAGCACCTGAAACTGCTTTCATATTATGTACTGACATGCCTCACTCCGAAAGGCTGACGATTGGTTCACAGCTGTAAAGGAAGTGGTCATGGAGGTACTAGTATAATTGTGAGTAACTGCGGTTGTGTGCTAGGGGACAACTTGATGTACTTGTGGAATCTTGCAATTAAGAAGTAACACTCTAAACAAGGCACAAGTCGGTTTGATTCTAACTGCAGCGGGGTGCGTTTTCTATTGAGCGCATTGCTCCGGCGGCCTGTCGTACTCGGCCATCCGTATGCGATTTGTCAGTTGTCTCACTATAGTCAAACACGACAAAAAGACGACGTAAGAATGAGACCATCCCAAGAGAGTACCCAGTACTTCGGAACTTGCGGTAATGTGTGGAGACACGCGGCTAGTTGGCTTTTCACATGAGCCCCGGGTTTTGCAGTCCGCGTTTTAGGGAATGTAGTGCTAAAATTACTATATTAGGATTAGCGCTCCCAATACTCCATAATGACATTTTTAGACCAATTAGAAGCCAGTATTTTAAGTGCCCACGCTAAGGTCAGGCTCTATTTACAAGACGTAGCTCGAAGAGCTACAATCGGAAGCTAGCAAGCTTCCAACTAAATACACGGTTTCAGCGCGTGCGCACGTGATAGCAGCTACAGGGTAGGCCTTGACTGGGCCAGCTGTGACAAGCAGCCTCTCTCACAGCCTCAGTCAGGCGGCAGGATTCTTTAATTTAGGCCGTGGCAGCCACCTACATAGTTCAAAATAGGTAATACAGGATTGATTCTTATTAGGTAAGAATTCACTGTAGATGTGGTGGGGAAAGTGCTCGCACTTAGCCTGATACGGTAATTTTAGGACTGTATCCCTAAAACGCGGACTGCAAAACCCGGCCCTCTTTTCACATTGCTATTAATACCCATTGGGTTACTTGAAGAAGATTAGTAATTACAAGTCGGAGTCAAATCCATCACCAGTTATGGTTATCCCTATTAATCCCTACAGCGCTATATTAATAGTATAACCCGCTTTGAACGTCTGATAACCCGTGGACATGGAGCTCTAGTTTGCTTACTCGGTACAACATTATGATAAAGCAATTCTAACCAGGTTCAGCCCTACAGTCACAGGGGGTACTGAGCACTTGACAAGGATAAGCAACTACTAGTCGGAATCAATCTCCACCAATAGTAGTTATTCATACCTGCCATACTACTACGTCCATTGAGTGCTTAAAATCATATCCGGCTTACTGTGAGTGGACCTGCGCACACTTCGGCTCGGCGGAGCTTTGTGGGACTGCGTCTGTTGCCGCCAGGCGTTTTAATTGACACCACATGGAGCATGGTCTGGATTGTATCGACGGTTCCATACATTAGCATGGGAAACTAAAGACGGGCTTCACTAAACATACCAATAGTAAATCCACATAGGCCTTGTACGCCGAGCTCACAGCCAGTTCTGGCACCATACTTGAAAACATTTGCAGAGTGGACCCGGCGGGGGGCTGCCGTGACTCGTCAACCTTGACAAGTAATTGCTCTGCCTAATAGTATAGTAGTGCGCGTTTCCTCGTTCGGAAATCCCGTCTGTTGGCTTATTCATCCCTGCGTGCGGCTCTAGATAAGCCGGAAGCTGGCGTTGTGCCACCAACCGAATCCACTCTTTTACGCCAATCCTTTAGTCTAATAGTCTTTAACCTTATAAATAGTGCTCTCTAAAGTGTATTATAGGTATCCGGAGCCGGTTGGTTTGGCGAGTTCTGTTAACTGAACCCACTCTTCTACGCCACTCTTCTAGTCCAATAGTCTTTCACCTTATGGTACAAGGGATAGAAAAAAATAGACGCATTTAGTGGTTCATAAAATGCCAAAGTAAACTCTTAATGCCCTTGCCGGGAATACTTCATGTGCCCTGAGCAAGGCACAAATGCCACCCCCGTCAATTGCTCTGCGGCATGCAATATGTTGCTTGTTTTGATACCAGTGGTGATTATCAATGGAATTCACGTCTTCCAGTAAATGCATAAGCTTGGACCAGTCAAACCCAGAGCAGCGACTAGATACGCGACAGTGTATGCCTTGTGCACAGGCCGATGGAGCTGACACTACCGTTGCAATAGCAAATTGCGTTCCAAGCATTAGCTGATACAACTGTGCATAGTTAGCTACTTGCATGATTCAAGAAACGGTCTAGAACGCCGCAGTTATTGTCAATTGAGCAACGAGAGGAAGAATATAAGCAGCCATTGTGGGTGCTCTCCAGTGGCCGTCAGCAGCAGGTTGCTTGTCTTGACGAGGAAGATGGTGATTTGAAAGCTCTTACAAATAAATTCCTCACTCGCTGTGGGCCAACACTGACACACTATCCCCGATTAAATTGAAGCTGCAAATGAGGATGGGCAAAGTCCATTTTATACTATACCAATATGAATTTAAAAGCAGCAGTTTCCCACTTGCAAACCAACCCCTTTTCAACAACCATCTTCTTTAAACATTCCAGATATCAGATTTTCAATCCCAAGCATCTACAGTACGCTCGACAATGCGTTTCATTCAAACCACTCTTTCCGTGGCACTTGCTGTCACATGCGTCATCGCATCCCCTGCCGCTACCGCAACGAAGACAGAGCAGGTGGAAATTTTCGTTGAAGAATATGCAGATGGGGAGATGGTAGTTGACACTAACGTCTTCCTTCCCTCTGGAAATGCAACTGAGCATCTTGACAAGAGAGAACATCATGAATGTTGGGGCAATGGGCTTTATACTCGGCAAAATCAAGAAGCCTACGAAGATGACTGCGAGGCCATCATCAGGGGTCTGAGGAGTATGCGCCAACAACGCAACCTTAGGGCTCTCTCCAGCCTGACATACAGAAGCAGCTCGGGGCGTTGCAAGATCATTGTGCGCAACGAAAGCAGGTGTGCCACCAGAGGCTTCTCTGACCTTGTTTCAGCAAATGCTGCCGAGGATACACTTAACCATTGCTCTAGCCTGACGCAGTGCAGTGGTTGGGGGTACCTTTTCGGTGCTGATAGGGAGCTCATTTACATTGTCGAGCCGTTTGAGTACGCCCCGCCGACCTATTCTCCTCGCTGTTAAGCGGTCAAATTGAAGCGAATTGGAGGGCCATTGGATTTGACGTGGTCTGCGGTCGAGACGGTACCCAAATGTCCTCTGGAGAGTTGAGAAATGTGAAGAGCGATGTAGCTGGCGCGAACAAGGTGAAGGGATAGAGAGGGAGAAAGTAACCGAAACATACATGGTGGCTATCAATCATATTATTGAGCACTAGCTAGGATATCTAGGGTTTGGATAGCGTTAGATTGAACTGCTAAAGCTAGCTCGCAAAATAGTACATAACCTTGTACGAGGAACCCCGAAGCTCTGCTATCTCTGCCTACCTGCCCCAATACGGTGACTACTAGCGCTGCCGCCACCGTCGTGATGATGCAGCCCAGCCCGAAATGGTCTAAGTTCCGAGGCGAATGTGTCCGATTCAAAAGCCATGGATGTAAAGCAATAGTAATAGCATTCATATCATCATCGCTGCCGACCCTGATTCGCCGTCTGCCCCTCTGGCAGCGCCCGCAACAGCACGGCGCGGCAGGCATTCTATCCATACGCGTATGGATTAACCGTATTCCATATGAGATGTCTGTATTTCATACGTATGGAAATGCACCGGAAGAATGTTAGCCCTCTCCAGAGGTCATCATTTACATGAGTAACTGATGACACAAATGTCAGAACAANNCGAGCCGAGCGAGACGCCGACCGTGAACAAGTTAGAGCACAGATTCAGGCACTGCAGTCCGCCATAGCCAACAAAAATACATTTCAGGCTGCCATCTCCGTGTCACGCTACCCGATGTGGTTGTGTGGGTAGGTATTGAAGCGGGTCAATAAGTTTCACAGTCAACAGACTGTACAAACGTGTGGGCGTGGGCGTGGAGACGCACGAAAGCTTTTCCTGGCATATTCCTCTTAATTTCTACCGAGAATACTGAGCTAATCTTTTATTCACACTGACTGCAGACCACACCATCTCAGACCCAGAAGCAAACTCCAGCATAGTAGCGGGGGCAAGGTCAGCCATGTGACGACCGCAGTCGAGAGCACATGATCCCAAGGGCCTCATTCTTGTGATGCCCAGATGACTTTGGCTTCTGGGTGAGAGGCACATCCCTTGGTTATTGCCTGTCATAAAGAAGTGAGGGAGCAACTCAAGACTTATAAGGCTCTTTCCAAGAAGTGACAGCAACAGAGACTTTATTGATTCCTGGAGGAGGAGGAGCCGCCTCCAGTCTCTAAACCCTTTCCTTCCATTATTTAGCCTTGTCCTCCTGTCTGTCAGGGTATTTCAACTTTTGCCATTTCTCAGCAAACTCCTCATCAGTCATGGTCTTGTCGAGTTTCCAAAAATCTGCGATCATTTCCTCCCGCTCCGGCCCTAAAATGTTGTAACTGGTTCCGTCCTTTAACCAGATGGCGTTGCAGGGTGTAGAGGTGATGGAAAGCGACTGGAATGCAGCCGCCTGTTCTGGCGTGACTGGTATTTTCTGCGCCGCGGGCATGGTATAGTGTATAAGCTGCAGCACTTCTTTTTGGATAGCTGCTAAATTAAATGCTCATTTGTATTGTATAATATCTGCAAATATATGCATAGAGTGCGTTTAGGATCAGTGTCTGGCGCTGAAGGGAAGCAAACTTCTCCGGATCCTACATGCGGGGTGCTTTTGAGGCTGGAACATTCTTCCTCCACCGTTCCATGTGTGTAACCCGATATGTACTAGAGTAGATGGATATCAAGATGTGAGCTCCTTCTCGTAGACAGCTGTCTCCGTGCGTCCTGGTATCCTACAAAAGATCTGTAATGCATGGTTCATACCCTTTTTCAGTCGATATCGACCAGCAGAGGTGCATGGACGCTGTTCCACCGTGGGCTATCACGGTTGCGATGGGCTCATCCAATCAATCATTCTTCAATCAATATGCCAATCGTCATTGAAATCCATGCTATTATCCCTTTTCCCAAACAAAATCACTACTACAGAGCCGCATACAAGTCGGTAGCTAAAGCACCCACCTCGCTCGCTCTCGGCAGTCGGCATTTTCAGCCACGATCGCAATTCATCATTTTCCATCTTTTGGTATGCAAAATTCAAAAGGTAAATCTCAAAAGCCTAATTTTGATCCAAGGCCAGCAAGGGGGTACAATATCCAGCTGGGGCGACGCGAGTGGGTTGAGAGATTCGACATTCCCAAATGTTCCGTTGTCAGCCCCAGGACTGTCGCACTCGGCGCTTCCGGCGGTCTCGCAACTTTTCAAACAGGACAGCCGTTCATTCAGCTTGAATACACAAAAGGCACGAACGGGGGTGGATAATCAAAACTCGAATGTTGTTTGGAATGGCTTACGCGAGAAGATGCCGACGCAGCGTATGACAATAAATGTTTATACATTGTCGATGGCACGGATAACGTAGTTGCCAGCAGTTGCAACGGTCCAGAGTGCAGCCGCTGTTGCCTTAACGGGCATACTGGGACAGGCCTAGTAGCTTTTGATGCAAGCGACGCTTCTGATGTATGATGTCCGTGTTTCTGCCAAGGTGCATTGATTCACGCGATGCAGCATTTGGAGAGAGGAACAGAGTAAAAAATGCCACCTTACTTGTACCACTTCAACCATTTTTTCAGTCAAATGAGAGCCAAATGCCCCGTCATCGTCCCTGCAGTTTACTCGCTTGCGTGCAGAGCTTGTTCTCATGTTTGGCTTCAAGTTCTCCAGCCAGCACAAATAACGCTAGCGCGACAAGTAAAAAAGCACCTGTTCTGGCTTAAATTTGTGTTACAGAGGCCTCCTCATAATTTACTTGCATTCTCGTGAACTAGATTATATTTCTGGTAAACTCAGTGAGGCAAGTGAGCAAACAAACGCCCATGGACCACCAAGTATAAACAGTCAGGCATTGTGCCAAGACCTGCCTACAACTTGGACAGCTGGATGGCATTTTCTATTCATGATTGCAGTTATGGGCTGACAGCCACGAGTTGCGTAACAGTAGGAAGTCTGCAATTACCTTGGTAATGCCAAAAGTACTCTGCAATCCCTGCTAGTTGACTTTGGCAAATGGTTGAGGCGCAAGGTCACAATGAGCCTGATGGGCACATTCACAAATACACATCAGCCATAAATTACTGTACTTGTTTATTAATGAGCAAGCCCTGTTTGATCAGTCGGATTTTCTAGCATATTCTAGGTTATGGAACTTGTCCGAGCTAGCTCCTCAAGAAAACAAATACATGAATATAAATAGAGCTGTCATCTCAGCTGCCTTTTACAAAATTCGTCAATAATACTCTTAGGTAGCTATAGGGACTGCCCCACAGCAGTGCATCACGGGGCCCTAGCCTTTGGCGAGAAACCCAAGATGCATGACTACTATTTTCCCGCATTCTCTTCTTAGCTTTCCAAGCTCGCAGCAACAGTACAACAAGAGTCCTCCGCTCGTCACTGTATATTTATTGTCCCTGCGCCTCCCATCCCCTTTCAACCGAACATTATAGACCATCTCTCCCTCCCTGGGCTTGCACATTGTACTTGTACCATGGACGACCCCGCATCGGCGCAAACATTCCATGCCTTTAGCCGCCTCCCTCTTGAGCTACGAGATAGGATCTGGTTCTTCTGCCTCCCCCGCCGAGTCGTGCCCTTCGATAACCCCTTTTGGGAAAATTCGAAAGACATTGAGCAGCAATGCTGGATTACGGAGCGCGAGTTTGCGCGTCGGGCCGAAGCACCACCACGTATTGCTTCTGTTTGTCGCGAAGCTCGCCAAGTAGCGTTTCGCTGGGGCGGCCTCGAGTACATAGAAGAAAACTCAGTTTCGCTAAATGACGCATGGATACAGCGTAAGCTTGATACTGTGTTGTGTAACTGGACACCCTACCATTCCTCTGTTGCCGGCCATGATGAAGACCAGTTGGGCCCCTTTTTATGGATTCAGCGGATAGATTATCCTGGAGCGCCTGTCGGTTTGCTTGCTCAACACTTTTTTGGCTTTTCCTCCACTGCATCAGCTCCCGAGAGCGAGTACAGCCCATATATTCGGCTAGCAGTGCAAGAGGAGCCATATCCAGATCCAATCACATATTTGCTACAGGACGCCAAAAGGGAAGAATATGGCCCAAATAATATAGATGTCAGCGTCGCTATGGATGTAGACGTCGTTGTAGAAACTATCTATATACATGCTACCAGGACGAATCTACTTGCATCGCAGCTCTTTGGCCGCATTGCAGATGAGCCTTCTCAATTAGTTGATTATGACGATGCTACTATGGTAGCAAAGTTTCGGACTTTATTTGAGAAAAATCCAAAAAATCAACAACGCACTGCTGTGGCAAAACTATTTGATAATTTACAATCGCTAGAGTTTCAGAGTCAAGTCAGAAAATGGCTTGTCAAGGTGGAATGGAGACTACTAGCACTCAAATGGGAGTTTGAGAAACAGTGCAATCCTCAAAGTCTTATTTACAAAGATCCAGTACAGGTCTTTAATAACTCTAATGCAGTTAGTACTGCTACAAGGACGATATACTGGGGAGGGAGTAACCCTAATACGTTCAGGTTTGACCATCCATGGGTTATTCAAGAGACAAAAAAGCTGCCAAAGCTGAAGCCGAAAATTTGGTTTGCATATTGCACAAAAGATTGTCGTATAAGGAGAAAGCCTGAAGATGTTGACGGATGAAAAGAAGACGATAAAATTATTAGATACGGCCATGGGAAAGTGTCTTAGTCTATTCTATCTAACTGCGCGACAATTCTCAATTCTATTATATTACATTCAGCTGGGAGTGCTATAGCTCTATTGTAACAAGGTACATGACAAATACCGTCTTGAACAGGTGCACGTTTTGTTGGAATGGCAAGGCTGTCAAGGATTCCAGTGATATCACAGGACTGTTTGTATAAGGGGTTACTACTTCTTGAATTGGCTATCTTGTATGAGAGCCACGGCATTCCCCTGCTCAATTGAGCAGCAGAGGCGTTTAAAACGACACGTTTAGACATGCTTATATTTAGGAAAGTTTGCATGTTACTTGACATGGAGTTTATATTTACAGCAGCAATTGCTGCGTTATCTAGATAATAAATAGTGTATTTGGTTTAGACCATCAACAAAGTAAGTAGGTTTCAAGCAGCTCAATAATGATAGCGCAAATGTAAAATTTGACTGCCCTCATTATATCCCCCACCACTCTGTCGACGCTGACATTTAGACTTAATTGCATCCGACAAATTCGTTGAGTAATGTTATGGCGGTTATGTGGCCCTTTCCCTTGCCAACAGCATACTTCTTGTCATAGTCGGTGATAAAATCTTCCAGATCCTGAGCCGGAACATTAAGTGTTCTCTTTGCATTGTCGAGTGTTGCAGGCAAGTCGATCTGTACATATGAAGCAAAGTGTGGACGGGAAATCGGCTCAGTGGTCATGATAGCCAACGTTTTCCTAAACTTTCTGTCAAAGTCCTTTACCATGTCTTTGGCCATATTTTCCGCTTGATTTTTCCGACGCCCGTTTGAAACTGCTGTCCAGTAGTACATCATTAAGGTGTATGCGCCGCCAGTAGGGGGCAGCTGCTTCCCGATCCTTATTGCCTTTACAAAACTGACAGCAACCTGAACTCTGGCCATAACATCAGGGAAATTTTTAATTGTGCCGCCTGGGAAGACAAGGCTGTTCTTAAGACTCGCACCATAGCCGATCTTTCTTAATTCATCCATTGCCTCGTCTACGTTGTACAGTGACCCGTCAGTGAGCTTCGTCCAGTCCACCCGCCTGAAATCAGGGTCGCCCTCTGTGGTAATCGACGAAACATATTGGACAAACTTCTGAAAGTCGCACGGTGAAGGACAATCTGGCGCAATGTGGTGGTTTTGAATCCCAGCGTCGTCCTCGAATCTCCGTAGAAGATAAAGTGCTATAACTTGAGCTGGGCCAGAATCCCGATTGCAGAACGCTGTCGTTAAAAAAAAGAACCCAAAAATGCGACTCCAATGCATGATGATGAAAGCTGGATGGCAGGTCAACGTAGAACGGCAACCAGAAGTAGTGGTGAAACACTTCAAGTAGTTATTCCATATAGAACCAATCCAGAGTACGGTTTCAATATCAGAAGTCTGATTACCATTTGTATTCTAATAAATGTATTTACATGGCATAAATGGCAATATTGTCAAACAGTGCTAGTGTTTGATGCGTCCGGATCCCGTTCATGCCCGTACGATAGGTTGTATCTTTCACCTGTAGTTTTGGAACAATCATATCGTCCAGAAAGACTGAGATTATGGGCCCTTTCGCCTGAACCTTAAGACGGTGTGTCTTATTGGCATCAAATCCAGTTAGAGTCGCACGAGCTAACTCATTCCAATTATTATCAACTCGACCAACTGTGATGAAGCTGTTGGTAAAAGCAGCATAATAGCCATAGAAGCTATTAACGCCTATATGGGGACTTAAGGCGCGAAAAATAAGGCCTGCATCTCCCCCAGAGTTGGTGATGGAAATATCAGCTTCAAAGGAGAAATTATCGAAAAGACGATTGCGTATAAGTGCTTTACCACCATCTGAGGACTGAGCAATGACAGTGGTGTATGTAGCGTCGAAATCACCGCCATAAATATCCCAAGAATTCATATTTTTCCCTGAAAAGTCGTCAAAAAATTGAAGTGGGAGGAGCTGAATATTGTCAAATTTCGTGGCCGTCTGGAAAACCCGCACACCATCCATTCCAGAAGAGTATGCATTATCTGTCACACTGAGCTTGGGGTTGCTCATATCATCAACGTAGACATCTAGCGCTGGGCCAATAGCACGAACCTTCAAGTGGTGAGCGCGACCTTCTTGAATTTATGCCATGCTAGCACCGAGTCCAGTCCAGCCATTTAAAATTCTTCCAAGGTAGATGTTTCCGCTTATACCAAATCCAGCATAGTAACCCTAATACGCATAAGGCCCATTCCCTACATTTCCCACGCGGAAAATGACACCAGCATCACCAGAATTAACTGATGGAAATGTGATATCGGCCTCATAGGTAAAATCAGAGTAGCTGGTTTTAAGGAGAGACTTGCCACCCTCAGAGCTAGCTGCCAAGAGCGCTCCTAAATCGACAGTGAAATTACCATCAAATAATGTCCACTGTGTCATGCCTTGAGAGAAATCATCATAGTACGCGGCATTATTTGGTATCACAGATGGTGTTGCAGTGGCGACCGGTGTACTAGTTAAAGTGATTATAGTAGATGCAGGAGGCGGGGCTAGGGGTAGGATGTAGCGAGCGCCAGAAGAAAGGCAGGCAAAAGATACATCGGGCACTTTCCAAGTACTTAGGCTAGCATTTTGTCTGTAGCCCCAGACTATAGCAACAAGGTAGGTCATGTCTGCCGCCATCGCATATACTGCGACATCCCGAGGACTGTGGTAGCCCGTCCCAATACGCCAGCTATATTGCTGTTGCTTTTTGCTAGTGTGAAGCAAACCAAGGTCCTTATCAGCGATAATGCCTTTATCGAAATCTAAAGTAAAATGTCAGACTTGGTTCTAATGCGATGCCCATGCTGACGTACCTAAAACATCTTGGCGGGCAAACCCGAAAGTATCCCTGCAGCTAGGAGGAATGGGGTCATATATGAGCTTGGAACACATTGTAGCGTTGCTAGCTGTACCCCAGGACGCTGTCAAACTGTCCTTCAAGTCGGAAATGCAAGCTGCTGGTAGATTGTCACAGCCCTTGCCACTGTCTGCGGCTGATTTCATCCCAGGTGCCGTGGAAATGAAGATGTGTCGACAGATGTGCCACGAGTCGTGCATAGGCACAGGAAAGCCATTTGACATCAGAGAGTCCGGGGCACTGAATGTCAATGATGTAAGAACTGTTGTGCTGTTCTGTACAATGGTTTCATTTATGGCAACTTCTTTGGCCACGGTCAGGTACACACCATGGCCGCCACCATTGATGCTAACACCAGGGAAGGGCTGCGACCAGTCGTAACCAAAAAGACTGGCAGATGAAGTTGCCACAGGCACAGTGGCAGCTGTAGAAACATTTGGCCAGAGTATATCGACAATGTTTGGCGTGTCCATAAAGAATTCGCCGTTGCTAAGAAATACGGGGCTACTGAATGATGCACCCATTTTGACTAAGTCAATCGCTAAGCAGAAATTTGGGAGAAAGAAAACAATAGATCGTGGAAAATCAACGGGAAGATGTAGCAGGATAGGCGGAAATAGGATATGTCAACATAGATTCTGCTGCGCTCCTAGTATCCGTATGTGATGAATCGGTGAGGTAGTCTGCTAACTAAATGGCCCGTACGAGCTGAACCTAGCACCCTGTGTCCTGAAATATTGCCATTAAGACTCAAAAGAAGAAGTTTACGTGGAATCTGCCCAATCATTGTAAGGGCTCCACTGAAGGATGAAGCTCCGTCTACTACTTTCCTAATTTGGATGCCCTCCGGACGCCGCAGATTCCTTCAGCAGCTTTGCTGCTTATACGCCCAGTTAGAACGCAATTTAAGAGATAGCACCACGGAGCGGAGAAAAAGTGGCAGCATGCATATATATTGAGTTAACTATTTCATAGTTCCACTTTTAACCTTTGGCTTTACGAATAAGACGTTACCCAGCCCTGCAGCTGCGAAGTCTAGACCAAGAAGAACATGCAAGGTCATATTCGTGCTTGAACGATGGCATGTAAACGGCCGTAATTGACGCACGAAGTATGGAATCCTGGCCGCCGCAGGTTGTTTTTAATGAGCACGTGGGATGAAATGTTGCGGAAGAGCCTAAACGGGTTGACCGTGTCGATAACGCCTTCAGGGGTTCGGTAAGCCGATTTTTTCATGAAAAGGGTGAAATGAACGGATGCAATTGAGTATAGTTTACACAGCCGTCATCCGGGACGGGCGTCGTGGCGAATTCCTTCACCTGTATCAATTGGTAGCACATCTTTGTTTCATTTGTCTTCTAATTCTATTGCACTCTCTCACGTCTCCAGAATGTACAATTTTATTAGCGGCTGGATCATTTTGACCAGTCTTGTCTCTTCAAGCGGCGCCGTTACCAACAGCTACAACGGCCAGTATGCTGACGACTGCCCTGAGCTGTGCGGCAATGCTGGTCCCAACCCGTCCAACTGGACGCACATTCACAACGTGAAGGAGTTACAGTCCTGCAACAAGACCATTATTTTTGATCTCAACGTTCAGGCGCTTATTGATGACCGTCAAACCGTCATCACAATTCGGGGTTGTTCTGCATCGGAGGCAAAAAATCTGGAAATAAATGCTAGAGAGAATACTGGCCTGGATAACGGCAAGGCTAGTGAAAACAATGCCACTTCTTGCAGTGGAAAAGTAACCAGTATATCGATCCAGCCTCAGGTTGGTGGGCAAACCTCTCATCGTGGTACCGGTGCAGCTGCCAAGCCTGATGACATTCAATCGGCAACGCGCCAACTATCAGACTTCTTCCAACAAAACTCAGGCTGTGGCACTTCAGTTTTGTTTGCGCAAAGCAATTCCGCTGTGATAGGGATGTATTCTGGCGCTCAAGTCACCAAGGACTCTACGCTTGCCTTCTTGAATATGTTTCAAAACCAAGTTCTCAAAGGGCAACCCAGCTCGCTCCAGATCTGTGATGCTGAAGATGCCTCAAAGCACTTTGGCATCTACGCATCAGGGTTTCCGGATATAGCTGTGACACAAAGTGCGGTTCGCGACTGGGCCAACGGCAACTGTATAAACGGTTCTACACCAACTGCCAGCCTGGAGATGGGCATACTGGTGGCATTCGCTGATCGCTACAACGATACATCTTTCAGAGGCAATACTACAGCTTTTACACGCAGCCCCAGGCTAGCTGCCAGAAGCACTTGTCGTACCAGTCAAGTCATAGCCGCCGACCGCGGCTGTTTCGACTTGGCCGATCGGTGTGGAATCTCTACTAATGACCTGGAAAAATACAACACTCGCTCAGATTTCTGTACAACGTTAAAAGCGGGACAGTACTTTTGTTGTACCTCGGGAGATCTACCCGACATGACCCCCCAGCCTAACTCTGATGGGAGTTGTAAGAGCTACTCCGTTACCTCTGTCGATAACTGCTGGGCCATCGCAAACGCGTTTGGCATAACCCAAGACGCTTTGGAATCATTTAACAAAAATACTTGGGGCTGGTCAGGATGCTCCCCCTTAATGAACGGGCTCAACATCTGCATTAGCAAAGGCACTCCCCCGATGCCCGCCGCAGTAGCTGGCTTAACGTGCGGTCCACAAGTGCCAGGCACGAAGCAACCAACGGATGGAACTCCCATTGCGGAATTAAACCCATGCCCTCTGAATGCTTGTTGCGATGTCTGGGGCTTCTGCGGAACCACTGCCGACTTTTGCACGAAGACGCCAGCAGCCAATGGTAACCCAGGTACAACCCAGCCCGGAACTGCCAGCTGCATCTCTAACTGTGGCGTGGATCTTGTGAACAACTCCCAGGGCCCCAAAGTCTTTGAAAGAATTGGATATTTTGAAGCATTCAATATCGAAAGGCCGTGTCTCTACATGGACGCAAGCGACATCCCGACAGACACCTATTCAACTCTGCACTTTGCTTTTGCTACCGTGACAGCAGACTTTCAGGTCGACATTTCCACTGTTGAGGGGCAATTCAAAAAGTTCATACGCTTACAAGGCCCTAGAAAAGTACTTTCATTCGGTGGCTGGGCGTTTTCCACAGACCAGGCCACATTCCAACGCTTTCGGCAGGCAACGAATGCGGCTAACCGAGGAGTGTTTGTGAATAACTTGATTACATTCATCACAAATGCAAGTATTCAGATCCATCTCAACATTTCTTCGAGTCTGTTCTAAATAATTATTAACTTGCCTTCAGAATGCTGTCGACGGGTTCGATTTTGACTGGGAGTATCCTGGAGTAAGTTATAGTTGACCTTTTTTATCCCGGAGGATATACTAACTTAATTAGGCACCAGATATCCCAGATATCACCCCTGGAAGCCCAGACGAGGGGGACAATTATCTTGGATTTCTTTCACTTCTGCGTGCTAGACTGCCGCCTAACAAGACGCTCTCCATTGCTCTCCCGGCGTCGTTCTGGTACTTGAAGCAGTATCCTATTAAGAAAATTGCGTACTACGTGGATTACTTCATTTACATGACATACGATCTACACGGACAATGGGGTAAGCGATGCTCCTTGATTGAATTCAACAAGGAATGATTTGAAACTAATGCCTTTCGCCACAGATGTCGACAATAAATGGGCAATTCCTAGCTGCACAGGAGGCAACTGCCTAAGGTCTCATGTGAACAAAACCGAAACCCTGAATGCGCTCGTGATGCTTACCAAAGCTGGTATCCAGTCAAGCCAGATTATGGTCGGGGTGAGTAGCTACGGGAGAAGTTTTCGAATGCAAGATGAAAACTGCTCAGGTCCCTTTTGTACATTCGCGGGTGGCAGAGGCCAGTCCCAGGCATACAAGGGACGTTGTACTGGCACCGGAGGCTATATTTCCAATGCTGAACTCAATGAGATAATTGGCAACCATGGGAGTTTCTCAATTGTCAAGAGCTTTGTTGACAGCACATCAAACTCTAACATTTTGATGTACGGCAACCCAGGTGCTGTTGACTGGGTCGCATACATGGATGGCGATACCAAGGCTGACCGCATCAACTGGATCAAACAGCAAAATTTTGGCGGTTTTTCAGACTGGGCTATTGACCTGGAGTCGTTTACTGGAGCCGATGTGAATCCAAACACAGATGATGATGATGATGGTGATGACTTTGCTGACCTGGGGGAGCCTGACGACTCGCTAGTTTCCTGTGACACGAACCCAGGGGATCTACAGAGCATTGCTAACAACCTCGACAATTTGACCGAAAGATGCGCAGCCCTCTATACACTAGATGTGCTTTCCAATATGATTGACGAAAGCCTAAAGCTGTTTGATGAAAACAACAAAAACTACGACCGTCAGTTTGGCTATTATAGCACCTGGGTGAAGGACAATATCGACCCAAAGCTGGATAACTTTACGGATTTTGTCAAAGGCGAGGGAAACCCGTTTTTCAAATGCACTTGGAAGGCTGGAAAAAGAACAGGTTCAGGGCCGTGCACAGACATTCCGCACTATTGGGACGAAGAAGCCACATTTGAAGTCGACTATGAGCTCGTCGATGAGGATGGGTTTCACGCCGCAGTATCCGATAAGCTTGGTATTGACAAAGACTGGATCGCGTTTGGCAACAGAGATAAAGACTATGAGTGTAGGACGACTGTGAACGAGGCGACGCAGCGACGCCCAGGAATGGGCAATACGGGTGCACCACCGCCTTGCAGCAGATACTACATGAAGAGACACAATGTGCCCATCAAAGCCGATGACTCCAAGATCAACATCCCTAGCCCCAAGGAGATGATTACCAGCATCCTACCAAACATTACGGTGTTGAAAGACACCATGGTAACGACTTCTGCGCTTGTTAGCCTAGGGATATACGATGATACTCCAAACGGGGATAATGTCATGGATGCTATTGTCGGCTACTCACTGCCTGTACTGCAGCTAGCCGAATCGGTTGATAGCATGAAAACAGTCAAAGACATTGGCGAGAAAGCACATGATGAAGCTAGGCGAACGCTTATCCTGAGCATCATCTCGTACATTCTGATGGCGCTTCCATTTGTCGGTGAGGCAATTGGACCAGTTGTTGGCAGCGCCACTGCCCTGGCGCGTATCGCGCTCCTTGTCTCTCAAGCTGGTACTGTGGCGGTAACTATTGCCGACATTATCAAGGACCCTACTTCAGCGCCGTTTGAGATACTGGGATTGATTCTGTCGTCTGGATTTAGCGGCGGTGGAGCAAGACTGACAAGGCAGGACGCCCTTGGAAAATCTGCCAAGGCACGTCTGTTGATGAAGGAAGATGATTTGCAGAAGTTTTCACAGTCATTTAGGGATAAGGATGCTTTGGTGCAAAAGATTAGCAAAAAGCCCGCCGTTTGCAAGGTTTAGTGGATATAGTTTAGGTTCGTATTAATTACTAACTAACTAGCACTAGGTCAAGGCCCCTTAACTTTGGCAACGAGCGAAATAATATCTGTAGTAAGCCAGTGAATATATAGTCGAGGCGAGGCACCAAGCCGCGGTGAAGAGCGATTGCCACAGTAAACAATGGCAATCAAGTTAATGATGGCGTGCACAGTTTGTCCATGGCAAGCCATGGCATCTTTGTGGCTCCTTCAAAGGCCGTAATATTCTTCTTCCGCCGTTCTGTGTGTGTATCCCGAGATGTCCTGGAGTAGATGAATATCAAATGCGAGCTCCTTCTCATAGACAGTCAATCAGTCAATCAGTTAATTGTTCATTGAAACTCATGTTATTATCCCTTTACCCAAACAAAATATATACATTCAATACGCCATGCTTGACTTTTCCTTTACTTTCTTCTACGTGCCGCAAACGTCTTGAGAGGATCTGCCTTTCGCGACCCAATCCTCTTGGTCGACCGGCCCCTCTTGCTCTTCCTGTCCTTGCCTCCAAACTTGCGCAGCGGCACAAACCCAACCTTGGGCGCCGTCAGTCCATCCTTGCCCTCCTTGGGCAGTAGATAGTCTGGAATGTGCTTCAAATGCGCTTGTTGACGCGCTGTGCGAAGCTCACCGTCGTGACGAAGATGGCTCATTTCTGTCGGATTCTCTTCAAAGTATCTGCACAGTAATCGTTAGTCGGTAATTCAAACATGATGGTTTTCAGCGTAGTGCACACCTCTTTAGCTTATCGCTCTTCATCAGCTCCTGTCGAATCTCTCTCGTTCTGGCCTCTCGCACCGCCACCTTGGTCACCGCACGCAGAGCGTCATTCATGCGGTACCGGAAGGCATCCACCTGCTCCGGGTTAAAGTTGTACGGGCTCAGCTCCTTGCCCTTTTTGGCCTGCTGCTTGGTGATGCGGGCCAGGATCTTCTCGTCCCTCTCCGCGCTCGCAATCGTCGTCGGCATGTGCTTGCGGTACTGGTCCTTGGGCACCACAAACGACAGCGCCATGCCCGCCTTGCCCGCCCGCGCCGTGCGCCCGATGCGGTGCGTGTACGACGACGCCGTGGTGGGCAGGTCAAAGTTGATGACGGCCGCCACGTTTTTAAAGTCGATGCCTCTCGACACACCGTACTCCATGTCCTGCTGCTTTGTTGATTTGCGCTGCTTCTTCTTGGGCTCCTTTTCGCTCCCTTCAGCCGGCGCTTCGGTTTCGTCGACGTCGTCCGCCTCGGCTTCCTCATCCGCCTTGTCCTCGTTGCCCAGAATCTCCTTTTCGTCCGACGCAATTATGATGTCGTACACATTCTTGTTGAATTCCTCCACCACGTGGATCCGCGAGTTGACGGGCAGCTCCGAGTTGAGAATACAGCTGCGGATGCCAAACTGCTCGAAAAAGAGCTTCAGGCGGTAGCAGCGGTCAATGTCGCCCACGAATATGATGCACTTGCCCTTGACGAGCTTGAGCTTGAAAATCACGTATGCCAACAGAAACTTTTCGTCTTCGCCGCACTTGGTAAACAGCTGTGTGATGCCCTCGCCCTCCTCGTCCGGCTCCTCCAGGTCCAGCAGCTCGGGTGCGTTGTCGCGGTAAAAGATCTTCTTGAGCGAGTCGACCTCGGACGTCAGCGTCGCGCTCATCATGATGGTCTGGATGCCCTTTGGTATTGACCACGAGAGGTTCTCCAGGTCCGTGTCGTAGCCGTACGACAGCAGCAGGTCGGCCTCGTCGAGGACGAGATGCGACAGCTTGCTCAGCGACAGCGCCGCCGAGTTGCCGTTGACATTGTGCCATACCCTCGACGGCGTGGAAATGACAATGTCTGGTAGTGTGGCGAGCAGCGAGCGCTGCACCGCATCCGAGAGCTTGTCGGTGAGCTTGACGGCGCGGACATCCTTTGAGCAAAACGAAGAAAACTGCTCAATGGCCTTGAACACTTGATCTGCAAGTTCGCGGGTCGGTACGAGAATGAGGGCGGTCGTGGCAGGTTCTGGGTCAGTCTGCTGATTGGTTAGTCTCATGAATGCTTTTGGTTTCCAAGTTTCCAATCTTCTCACAGTCTTGCGCTTCAAGATGCCGGCAAGCACAGGGAGCACGTAGGCAGCAGTCTTTCCGGAACCAGTCTTGGCCTTGCACAGCACATCCTGTCCCTTCAGGGCAATGGGAATGGCCATGCGCTGCACCAGCGTCGGCTGGGAAAACTTTTGCTCTGCGACGGCCTGGACGAGGCGGGGATCAAGACCCAGGTCGGTAAAGGAAAATTCTTTGCCAGCATCCGCGGCCGCTGCCTTGGTCTTGTCTGGCGCATCGCTCGTTTCTTCAATCTTGCGCTTCATTTTGCCAGCGTTTGGAAAGTCGATGAGGTTATCCTAGTCCAACATTTGCCTGCCTTTGGTCGAGAGAACGACATGCAAAAAAAAGTTGGAGGGGTCCACTTTATCCTAATCGATAGTGTGTATTGAAGATGGCTGTGGGGCACCACCTCGGTACTTCTGTCCTCATAGAGTTGCCACCAGATTTTAAGTATCTTTCAGAAGCGCTGATGGCGCACCGCATTTATAGTGGCCTACGCACTATAAAATCGAATGATGAGAGACACCGACCAGCTTGATGTATTATAGGCAGTGATATATAATTATATAACTATTTCTCAAATATGTGCACAATGTCTGTAAATTATATACAAGATGCGTAATAGCACTCCGTGAGTTTCCAGTTATTTATTAAGCAGTAATCTAGAATGTGTAATCGTATGTGCTTGATCTCGCTCTTTTCTCTGCAAGCAACTTATCCCAGTATAAGAAGACCATGCAGACAAGTAATATTCTTCGAAAATAAGCGTCCATTTGACTGCGTAAATGTATAACCTTCAGGAATCTCCTTTCCAAGTCAGAGAATCAAATCACTAGCTTCAGGCCTGTCTAGCAATCGAGCTTGCGTGGGGCAGTTGCATCTATAGGGTAAGTCACATCGAGACGTGCCATCTTGGAACAGGCATCCTGTTGTTTGGACGGTCAAATTCAACTATTCATGAAACATCTACTGTACAAATTAAGTTTTGGTTTGAAATAAGCAACAATATCGCCTACTCCGACTTTGGCGGCCACTTGACCCTCTTCTCTGCCCGCACATACAAGTTATTCGGCCGAATGAGCTGAAAGCTAGGATCATACTCAACTGGCCCGTCCTGCGCCAGACTAAACTTATAACGATACACCAGCATGGGCAGAAACACCTTGATCTCCTGCAGCGCAAAATTGAACCCAACACACATGCGCGGTCCCTGTGCAAATGGAATGTATGAGCCTTGCGGTCGGTTCTTGACCTTGTCCGTGTCCCAGCGATCGACATCGAACCGGTTCGGGTTCTCCCAGATCTTGTCATTGTTGTGAATGTGATGCAGCGCCGAAATCACAACGGAATCCTTTGGCAGCCTATACCCGCCTGGCAAAATCATGTCCCTTTTGGATGTACGGGCCGGCTGGAATGACGGGTTGTGGCGCCGCTGCGTCTCCTTGATGAACTTGTCCAAGAACGTGAGCTTATCCGTCAGTGCAGACGTCACCTGCGTGTCCTCATCCCAGTCATTGTCAACCAGCTCTTGTAAAAGTTTCCCCTGGTTCCCCTCGTACTGGACAAGGCTGTAGATGAGCCACGACAGCAGCGACGATGTGGTGGTGAAGCCGGCGCCGGTCGCGACGAGCAGAGCCGGTGCAAATTGTGACGGGGGCAGCTTGTTTCCCTTGCTATCCTTGGCGCGCAAAAAGTAATCTGGAATAAATGTTAGAGTACTGACTTGTTGTCTGCCAACTCCAGTGCATGCAAAAGAAAAGGTACGTACCAACCACATTTTCAGCCTTGAGAGCGGCATCCTGCAAATCCAAATCTTCTTCACCCTTGGACGCCTGGGCAATAGACTCCCCCAGCATTTCCCCAATGCGTGCCCCCGTCTCTCGCAATCTCTTGGGGTCCCCAAACGGCATGCTGGCGTACCAGGCGCCCTTGGAGGACACTTTCTTGTTGAGCTCTAGGCTGTACGCAATCTTCAGAACCATTTCATGCAGCGGTGCATCGACGCCTGCAAAATGCTCAAAGTCCATCCCGAGGACGAGCTTGCCGACCGCTTGCGAGCCGAGCTTGAGCATGTACTGATACACGTTCCACGCTTCGCCTTGCTCGTCGAGCTCGTCAAAGACCTTGAACGCCTGCTCAACGCTCTTTTGCATCGTCGGCGCGTAATGACGAACAGCCTTGGGTCCGAGAGCCGGCGGCAGAAACTTGTGTGCCAGTCTCCATTCCTCGGTGTCGGTATCGGCCAAAAATACACCAGCGTCGGTATTCTTGATGGGGTAGAGAGGATGGCCGGGAATAATTTTCTTGCTGAAGTATTCGCTCTCCGACAGAAAGATGGCAGAGAGCTTAGGGTCATTTGTTTGGTACGTTTGGTTACCCATGCTCGTTGTGCAGAAGAGAGGGCCGAGTTTTTCAAACAACCTTTGATGGTTTCCCAAGTGGTCGGGGTATATTTCTAGGTAATTGCCAAAGTATGGAATACCGGCTGGTGAAGGGACCTGGCGCACACCTTTGCCGTCGATGGTGACGGCGACAGACCCATCCTTGGCGATAATGTCCGCGACGGCAGTTAGTCTGTGCTGATCATATAGAAACCCGACTCCTACACAATATGCTGTCAGAAAGATATGTAATTTAATTTAATTTAAATTTTATAACTTACCACTCGGGTCGACTATTGAGTAATGGGCAGCGATTTCATGTTGAAGGTCTTCAAAGTCAGTAGAATCAGGTAGCTCAATGTCTCGAGCTGTGGAGACATCTTCACCAAGAAGATAGAATTGCCTTGTCGACATGAGTGTGGTATTGTAACAAATTATAGTGCGAAGGTTTGCAAAACGGTGAATAAAGACCAATGAAACTGGAGTGGAAGAGGCAGTTGTTCAGTTTGGCAGCGCGTCCATAAATACAAATGGCCCCCGAGCATGAAGCTCCCTAAACCAAGACATGCCGCGGCAACTGTGAGAAAAAACCCAACATTACCTGCAATTTTCCAACCACAAGATTTCGGCCAAAGGGTTGCGTCATTATACATGTCGGAAAATAAACAAAACTTCCGCTGTCTCGTTCGGAGATCTACCAAAGGTTTATCCATTCCCAATTGCTACAGCAGCCCAATTCTCCGGGCTTACATCTGCGTTTCGCTCATTGGTGGCGACCAACCTAAATGGCTTTACCAGTAAAGTACCGAGGCCCAGCCGATTTGGGCGGAATAAAATAAGATGTGGCCGCCGATGCAACGCCACTAGATACGGACGGGCCATGCCGTGTCGGCAGGGCCGAGGCGCGCCATGAGCTCGTCCAGGGATAGGGGAGCGGTGTTGACGAAAAAAACCGGCGACCCCTAGTGTGCTATACCAGGCTACCTGTAAGGTACCCGACATTACAAGCTATTTAGTGACGTATCTGTAGTCATTTGCGAGATTTCCAGTTTTCCAACCGGAAGTGAACATTACCGCCCCAGTACAGTGTGGGCTCGGTATGCATATGTCTCAGATTCCGCGGACAATAGAGTTAAAGTCCATGGCAGGGACAGCCGATGCATGATGACGGGGGACGGAGAAACTGCGCTGAAAATTTGCCTCTTACCGTGATGATTACTGATGTACAAAATTGCAAATAAGGCTGATGGCTAGCCGATAAAATGTCCGCCAAGCGCAGGTTTGGCCAAAGACCACGACCTTTGCAGCCCCAATTATAGTCGTGAAAGCACTCCCAAGAAAAAGGAAAAAAAACACTCGGATTTATATACTTGTACTTATCAAAAGCTTCCAGCACAATGGAGTATGACAAAAGACAAGTTGCAGACCACAAGGCGGCGGATGATGCGTGGATGGCTATTCGCGGAAAGGGTGAGCATTAATTTTATTACCATTACTTTTAAAAGTACCAATTTTCTTCAAACGTCACTAAAACTTGACAGTTTACAATGTTACCAAATACTTGGCAGACCACCCCGGCGGTGCTGATGTACTCGTGGAGGCGGCCGGTACCGATGCCACGGAAGCTTTTGACAATGCTGGCCATTCTGAGGACGCATTTGATATAATGGAAACCTATCTCATCGGTAACCTTAAAGGATACAAAGCAAAACCCACGCGAAAGACCATCACCATCACAACTCCACCACAAGCAGCAAAGCAACTCACAACCAAGACACAGTCACTTGCTTCCAAGGTAGCCAATCTTGGACTCTTTTCCTTGGCAGTAACTGCTGTCTACTACGGCAGTCGCCATTATGGACCATCAACACCAAAATGGCTTCTCTCAATTCTCAACAACGAGACACCTGGCCGGCATGGCTACGGATTCACAAAAGGCCTTCTTGTAGGCGCTGGCATCTTCACAGTGGTCGACGCACTTCTCGCCCAGCACTTTGCGCGCATGGCCCTTAATACCAAGTCGTTTACAAGTTATCCAGCACACATGCGCGTCCCGGAGCCTGTACAAGAAGACACCCTCCTCCAGCGCGGCCTCCTCGACCCTGCTACTTATTCACCCCTCCCACTCAGGGCCAAGGTCATGCTATCACCCAACGTCTACCGCTTCACGTTTACTCTGCCCACAACAGAGACGGTGCTGGGCCTGCCCATCGGGCAGCACGTCGCCATCAAGGCCGAGATTGACGGCGAGAGCGTCTCGCGCTCCTATACGCCCGTCTCCAACAATGCCGACCGAGGCGTCTTGGAGCTCGTCATCAAGGTCTACCCAGATGGCAGGCTCACCAACAGCTACCTGAAGAATCTCCGCGTCGGCGACGAGGTCCAGTTCCGCGGGCCCAAGGGCGCCATGCGGTACACCCGCGGCCTCGCCAAGAAGATTGGCATGGTCGCCGGCGGGACGGGCATCACGCCCATGTTCCAGGTCATCCGCGGCATCTGCGAGGACGACCGCGACCTGACGCAGATTAGCCTGATTTACGCCAACAGGACCGAGCAGGACATTTTGCTGCGGAAGGAGCTCGATGCCTTTGCCCGGCGCTACCCGAAGCAGTTTACGGTGTACTACCTCCTGGACCAGCCGCCGCCCGCAGACTGGGCCTATGGGACGGGGTATTGCACGCAGGCGCTGATTGAGGAGAAGCTGCCGCGGGCGAGCGCGGACACAAAGGTCATGCTGTGCGGGCCGCCGGGCATGGTGAATGCGGCCAAGAGTGCGCTCGTCAATTTGGGATTTGAGAGGCCGGGTGCCATGTCGAAAATGTCGGACCAAATTTTTCTTTTTTAATAGCAGCGGTATTATATTTTGTTTACACTTAGGGCCATAATTCTTTCCATGTATACTTTTCATATTATTTTTTCCCACCACAACATTGAGACGGAGACGAGCGCGGCAGCAACTGTATTGTACACTGTCCATTCCTTCTTTCATCAACTGTCTGACTTGTGGTTATAGCAGCGCATAAAGTGCGGGGAAATGCGAGATTCTAATTGATTACTTATGAAAGTTGAATACAAATATAAGAAAGGAACCCAACATGCAGCCTCATTTATTGAATGCACACACCTTGACCAACCCGTTCACCACCTTCACAGAGCAAGAGCTCATCTTAGCCAGCCGTGACAATTGCTGCCAAATTATTTCCGCATCCATATTTCTCCAATGGGGTCACCAGGCTCAGACACACACTCCCATTCTCCAATGCCGTACTGCTTTGGCGCTCGTCGCACACCACGGCCACCTCCACCAATAATGAGATTACCAGGTCGATACTCTTCATCAGTGTTCATACGCCGGAGGACACTGCCGTGAACGCGGACACCGGGCGGAATGTCTCTAACCTCTCCCCTTGGTAGCGGCCATCGAATTGGCTTCCACGACCCGTCTGTTTGAAGATCCATACGGCGGAACGGCATCCATTCCATTATCCTCCAACCGGTAGTGCCCATACGACTCAGGCCACCTCCATAAACAAGAGAATCATGCAGCAGCGACGTGTGGGAGCGATGAAGAGAATCAGTAAACTCTGCAGAATGCTGGGAATTGAAGGTACTCTCCGTAGAGAGCGTGGTGGGTTGGCCATTTGATCCCTGAGGCTTGTCCTTGCCTGGGGTCTCATCTTCTGGCGCCTGAACGGTTACCATGACCTGTGCCTCGGCGCATCCCATCGCAATGACTCTCTGCATATCATATTCAAGACCAGCCTTCATTGATTCCCTCACAATCCACGTGAGCGGGACATGGCTTGCACTCTTGCGATCGTCGGGAACTGGCCAGCCACCGCCAACATCGCCATGGCCGCCTGCAAACCAGACCTCGTCAATATCCTGACCGGCAAATGTGTCTTCATAGTCAGGTCTCTGCCGACTCTTCCCAGTCGAAGTGTGATTGTTGCCATTGCGTTTCCACGATTTAAACGAGTGGGTTCTGGGGGCCATTCTATATGGCACGTGCTGAGTCCGCGACTTGCTGCGACGTCGGTTTGCCGTCGCCGCCGTCGCAGCATCCGCCGGTGAGAGAAAGACATTCGAGTTCGGGCCGTACGTTGCGTCACTGTTCTGTGTGACCGGCTCTTGGTGACTGGAAGCAGCGTCATCACCCGCCTCGCTGCTCGCACCGCTAACATAGTGCTCGAAACTCCGTCGCACCGGCTCGAGCAACTCGCTCAAGCGCCGATGACGACGTCCTTCTCTGGTTTTCGCCTGAATCTTTTGGTACAGCAGATCCTGGCGAAACTTGGCCCGGCGCTCATCAATGCTCACGGCGTGCCGTATGATTTCCGCACTGGTCCGCGCCGTGTAGGGGAACTTGGCGCGCGCCATCCAGGCGCTTTCGAAGCGGGACACGGAGTTGACGGTGTCAAAGAGGCCCAGGAATCGGATGCGGCCAACGGGGCGCGAGAAGGTCTCTCGAAAGTCCTTCATGAATTGGTACATTTTGTCGGTTTCGTCGTCCGCTTCGCTCCCGTCGCTGTCCTCGCTGTCATCGCCGCTCTCGTTGCCATGGGATTTGCGCCGACACTGCCACTGCGAAAATGCACCCCATGCGAACCGGACCATTTCCTCGTTGCCGTGTGAGAGCAAGCCGACATAGTCTAGCATTTCGGCCAGGAACCGAGCAATGTAAGCTCCGCGGCTGAAGCCAAACATGTAAATATGGTCTCCATTTTTATAGTATCGCATCAGAAAGCGATAACCAGATACCACATGCTGATCAAAGGTGCATCCTATGGCGGAATCCTTTGTCTTCTGGTACTGTTCAGATATTCGATCTATGAAGCCTGACTGAGACAGCGACTCTGACATAACATATGTCCCAATTCCCGCTTCATTTTCAACATTAGCATGATACGCTTGCCGGACAAATGGGTTGACATACGCTGATAGTAGTGGTACTGATTCTCCGAGCTGCGGTCGAGCATCCGAAAAATCTTTAGAATATTGCTGTCGCTTTCGTCGCCATGGAATTTATTCCCCGTTCCATCGAAGCAAAGCACCAGATTGCGCGGGCCTTGCCCACTGGTTTGAGCCGGAATCTCCATTATACAGAACAGCAGGTCGAGTGTGCGACTCGGTGTGCCAAATCTCTCTGCGATGAGGTGCTTCCTTTTCTGAAATTACCTGGCCGCGTTTCTATTTGATCCGTCGTGGCAAAAACACCGGCCATCGGCATTTTTGTGAGCTTGTGCGTCTGAGACAGATTATTTCTCGAGCGGGGTACGCAAACACGAACGTACCGGTACCTGTTTAGAAATATTACCCGTGGCGGGCGTGGAGTGGTTGATCAACATTGGGAAAAATGAAGCATATCTGCATGAGAACGGAGCACCCAAGCCGGGTTCTGGCCACCCAAGCCCACTCAGCCAGCCACGCGCAGGGAAGGGATCGCAGTGCAATTTCACAACTAAAATTGCATTTCAAATCCCTGTTCACGTTTCTTTGCATTTTCGCCACATTCCTGCACAAGGTCAGCTGCTCGCTTCTTTGGGGCGACTGCATTTTGGCATGGCTTGGCGAGCAGGCGGTAGCAATTCCAGTGGAGTGCATTGACCAAATACATGGCATTTGTAAATAAAAAAATCTGTATCATTTTTTGTCAATTACTCGAGTTTGACATATTATTCAGAAAAGGGGCCAATTGGATAAATGCTGGGAGAGACGGCCTGAGTTGTCTCTTTTCCCCGCCCATGAACAGGAGTATGCCGCCAAGGAAATTTGATAGAGCAACCATCATTTCCATAAATGGTAGGGATTACGAAATGAATTTGTGTGACTGCAGGTAAATCACGTAGAAAACTATGTCCCAATGAGGATGAAATGGTTCACCACTATATGCAGGTCTTGGAATTACTTGGAGCTGAAGCTATATACTAAATCTGATTGGCCACAGGAGAGACACAAAGCCACCTGAAAATTGACCGACATTCAAATGTGGCTTGCAGGGGTCGAGAAGAGACCATTCTCGGCAGCTGAAATGCGGAAATGTGATCACCTGTAACCAAGATCCAATCATGAAGCAACGATATCCAAACAGCGGCCCGGGCCGCCCCCACTAGGGTTTCCGCCTGAGCTGGTGAGCGGCGACTATAGAGGTACCAGTACCGGCTATAGGTAGCTAGCTTCGATTGCTGAGGGAGATATGCTGGCATGGCTTGTCGTACGATGCTACCAGTATGGGTCTTCCTAGGTGTATATCTTGAATGCCCGGATTTCGGGGACCGATTACGTCGTTCTGAACTCAAACCTTCTCGCAGCACAACGCGAAAACATGTCGCCTCAACAGAATGGTTCGTCTGCAGCAGTGGCTGGCACGAGCAACGGTGCCAGCAATGGAAGCAATGGTGTATCTCCGAACAACCGGAAACCACCTGCGCGACAGCCTCAACCGAAGCAATCCACGCCTTCTGCAGGAAATAATGGAGGCAGCGGATCGTGGTTCGGCGGCCTCATGAAGCTGAGGGCCGCTTCGCGAAGGCCATTGCCTACCGAAAATGGTGACGGCACTTACCGCGAGGTTAAGATTAAGCCAACGCTTTTTCAAGATTTGCGAAGCATGAATTATCAGGGTGAGAAGCTGCCGCCTGCGCGGTCTGCCGTTGTCGCGTGCGCTAACACCAACTGCTAGACCTGAAGACGATCACAGCCATTGTCGCTGCTAAAGTGAAGCGCGAAACTCAGCAGGATGACAAGACAATGCTCATGGAAAGAACTATTCAGCTTGTTTCTGGGCTCCCAGACTACTCGAGACGCCAGGAACTTTTGACGAATGATTTCATTGACAAGCTCTGGTACACTTTGGACCATCCCCCACTTCTGTACATGGGCGACGAGTATCGCTTCCGCCAACCTGACGGATCCAAAAATGTACAGAAAGCCCTTCAGCGCTCGTTTCGTCATTTGATCCAATTTGCTGACATGAATCTCTTCTAGAACCCGCTCATGCCATTCCTTGGCGCCGGTGGCACGCCATACTCCCGCACCTGTAAGCCCAGAGGCATGGGACTTGGTGCCTTGCCAGCCCCAGAGACAATTTTCGAGTCTGTCATGGCGCGAAACACCTTCAAGAGGAATCCAAACAATGTCTCCAGCATTCTCTGGTACTGGGCGACAATTGTTATTCATGGTAGGCAGGATATTTCCAAGGCTCCGCTCACTCAGCTAATGGCCATCCAGATTTGTTCAACACGAGCTCAACCGATGGCAATATCAACAACAACTCGTCGTATTTGGATCTCTCCCCTCTTTATGGAAACAGCCAAGAAGCGCTGGACTCCATCCGAACCTTCAACGACGGAAAGCTCAAGACCGATGCATTTGCAGACAAGCGCTTGCTAGGCAACCCGCCTGGTGTCTGCATTCTGCTCATCATGTTCAACCGATTCCACAATCACGTCGCAGAGAATCTGGCTGCCATCAACGAGGCCAACAGATTCACTCCGCCATCGCCTGAGCTTCCGTCTGACAAAGCCGCCGAGGCCTGGAAGAAATACGATGAAGAGCTGTTCCAGACTGCTCGCTTGGTCACGTCCGGACTGTACATCAACATCACGCTTGTTGACTATGTCCGAAACATTGTCAATCTGAACAGGGCTGATACAACCTGGACCCTCGACCCCAGGCAAGAGATGGGCGTTGCCGTCGGCACGCAGGAGGGATCAAAGAGTGGTGTTGGAAATGCGGTTTCCGCAGAATTCAATCTCTGCTACAGATGGCATTCATGCATCTCCAAGAAGGACGAGGATTGGTTGGAGGACTTTTTCAAATCGTTGCTCGGCGACAGCTACAGCGAGACCGAGTTGGACCTGCCCTCTCTCATGAAGGCGATGAAGAAGTTCGAAATGAGCATGCCGCAGGACCCAGGACAATGCACCTTTGGTGGATTTACCCGTGGCGCTGATGGGCGGTTCAATGATGATGAACTGATGGAGACTTTGACTGCGGCCATTGAAGAGCCCGGCGGTGCCTTTGGTGCGCAAAATGTTCCTCGCGTCATGAAGCCAATTGAGGCGCTTGGTATCTTGCGCGGACGCAAGTGGCACATGGCAAGCCTGAATGAGTTCCGCAAGCAGTTCGGATTGAAGGCCTATGAGACATTCGAGGACATCAACTCGGACCAGGCCGTGGCCGACCAGCTGCGAAACTTGTACCAGCATCCCGACAATGTCGAGCTGTACCCGGGCATTGTTGCCGAGGAAGCCAAGCAGCCAATGATACCTGGAGTTGGCATCGCGCCGACCTACACCATCTCACGAGTTGTCCTCTCTGATGCTGTTTCCCTTGTTCGCGGTGACAGACACTACACCACAGACTACCACAGTGGCAACTTGACAAACTGGGGTTACAACGAGGTAAACTATGACCTCAGTGTCAACCACGGGTGTGTTTTCTACAAGCTGTTCATCAGAGCCTTCCCGAACCACTTTAAAGAAAACTCGGTGTATGCCCATTATCCAATGGTGATTCCTTCGGAAAACCGAAAGATTCTTACCAACCTGAAACGCGCCGACTTGTTCAACTTTGAGCGCCCACAGCGAGTGCCTGAGAAGAAAAATATCATTTCGTACCGTGCTTTTCAGCATGTCCTGGCGAATCAGCCAATATACCATCCAGCCTGGGAACAGGGCCTGGGTCCTCTTGTCAACGAGCGAGGTCTTCGAGCCATCTTGGCCAATGGTCCGGACCTGCATGCACTCCAGCGCTCGGCAGTTGCCGAGTCCTTGTTCGGAGATGCTTGGAAATCTGCAGTGAAGAGCTTCTTTGCGGAAACTTCAGAGGCGCTGCTTGACGGAAAGTCGTACAAGATTGCCGGGCAGACAGAGATTGACATTGTTCGCGATGTCGCCAATCTAGTCCACACGCACTTTGTCGCTCGGGTCTTCAATTTGCCTCTAAAGACCCCCGACCACCCCACAGGTGTCTTTTCAGAGCAGGAGTTGTACCACTTCTTGACTCTCATTTACGTGTCCATCTTCTTGGACTATGATGCCACCAAGTCTTTCCCACTTCACCACGCAGCAAGGGAAGGCGCCGCAAAACTTGGCTCGCTCATTGAGGCCAATGTCAAGCTGGGACTTTCGTTTGGCCTAAAGGGCCTCTACGTGAAGCAGTACAAGAATGGCACGCTTGCCCAGTATGGTGTCCAGCTGGCAAAGGCCTTGTCCAAGAAGGGACTCAATGCCCACGAAATCGCTTGGAGCCAAATCCTACCAACAGCTGGTGCCATGGTGCCCAACCAGGCTCAAATGGTGAGTACCCCGAAAAGAAACATGTTGACAGATATGGTATGCTAACTGAACATGAAGTTTGCTCAATCTTTGGACTTTTACCTGTCTCCACCAGGTGACGCCCATCGCCCTGAGATTGTCCGCATCGCCGCAGAAGCGCAGTCGGACGCTACTGATGCTCTTCTTCTTGGCTACGCCATGGAAGGCGTCCGCATGGCAGGCACATTCAGCGTCTATCGCACGGCAGTCGCCGCGGATACTATCCAAGACGATGCTGGCAAAACAATCAATATTGAGCAAGGCGATTCGGTCTTTGTGTCCGTCTCACCAGACACCAAGGAGGCCGGATTCACAAACCCCGACAAGGTCGATCCCAAGCGCCCGCTGGAGTCGTACGTGCAGCACGGACTCGGCCCGGAGCTTTGCCTGGGGCGCGAGGTTTCGCAGACTGCCTTGGTGGCGCTTTTCCGCGCCGTGTTCAGAAAGAAGAACCTGCGCAGGGTCCCTGGGTTGCAGGGCGAGCTGAAGAGGCTGGTTCGGCCGGATGGCTCGCACGGATTCATGACGGAAGATTGGGGCAGCATCCGCCAGTTCCCCACCAGCATGAAGTTGATGTGGGATCATGAGTAATTTAATTTGGGTATTTTTAGCTTTAGTTACTGTCAATGAATATTTTGTGTTACCTACGTCACTACAAATCGGGCGACATGGCGCAGTAGAGTTGCGGCTAGTAAGGGGCGGCACGCAGAGGAAGCATCAAGGACAAATGCCAAGCAGAAATGGCCGTCGATAGTTTGCACAGCTGAACTGGATCAGCTGGAGCCCAATACCAATTTAGTGACGACTGTCATTTTTAGAGGATAAATGTCCGAAAGCCACGAACTGTGGCGTGGTTAAACTTTTTTGGTGGTGGCGTACACAACCTGTGACACATTAGTCAATTCTTGTTCCACGGCGAACCACTAGAAGGTCACTCATTAAATGCTTTGACCCCTACACCTCAACATTAGCCGGGCAAGTTAATCCTATTGGAGTCTTGTGCGGTTGTCAGTCCCGCAGACTTGGATGCAACTGACTAGCATGGTAGATACTGTTGCTACCAGCACGGCTGCCGCCGATAGTATGCCGATAAATGCATGCTTGCGTCCGCTTAATTTCCGGTTTATCAAAGATTATCAAGGATTATCAAGGATCATAGACGAATGGTTGCGCTGGATCGTTAATTGTGCGGTTGAGTGAAAGTATTTAAACTCGGAGGCTTTCATCTTGCCACCACAAGGGGACGCCACCAGCCCTTGCTCAGCGAGCGAAAGGACAAGGCACAGAGTAGAGTAAAAATATTTTAAATATTTCTAGAATCTTACCGATAGGCCAGAGAGAAGAATTGATCAGCACATCTTGGACTGCTCTTCTGAAAACAGGCCGATCGCTTGCGGAGAAAGGCCGTCCATCCTGGTACGAACTGATCACGATGGCTTCACCGTACATCGTGGCTATCGTATGCTTCTTTGCCGCGCTTGTTTCCTGTGAAGTGGTTCAAGAAATCTCTCCAAATTTGATAGCTGATTCAAGTTTTTACGACGTCTTACCTCCATCCAAGGACCCGTGGTATCTCGCCCCAGTAGAACTTGCGTTTAGCCGCCCTGGCGATGTGGTCAAGATTCGTGAATCACCAGGAAATCTTACGTCAGTCTTGAAGAATTTAAAGACTTCAACTCAGATGCTATATCGCACCACCACTGGTCAGGGCTTTAGGAAACTTCCAGCGCACGCTGTTACCACGGTTCTGGTACCGAAGAAGCCTGACCCGATGCTGAAGGAGGCAGTGTCGTACCAAATTCCTTACGAGTCTTCGAGCCTGGATGCTAGCCCAAGTTATGGTTTGGCAACAGAATCTGATTCTATGCCCCTGGATCTCTTGGATCGCCTTCTCGGATTAGGCTGGCTTGTCATCGTTCCCGACTATGAGGGCACAATGGCCTCCTTTGGCGCGCCCCGTCTTGCAGGGTTCGCGACATTGGACTCTCTCAAGGCCGTAAGAAGTGTGGGAATGGAGCGCTTCGGCCTGCATCCCGACTATGATGTCGCTATATGGGGATACTCTGGAGGCGCACTGGCAACTGCGTGGGCACATGTCCTGAGGAAGTCCTATGCCAATGATTTGTGGATCTGTGCGGTTTCTATCGGTGGACTGCCCGCAGACATTCTGAGGATGATGGAGATCAATGATGGAAGCGCCTATTCGAGTCTTGTTTTCAACGCCATTGCGGGACTGTCAAACGAGTATCCCGAGTTGGACCAGCAAGTGGCTCTCGCCGCCAAGCGTGCTGGCCCGTTCAACATTTCGGCCTTTGCGCAAGTAAAGACAATGTCTACTGCTGAATCCATGGCTCACTTTGCACACCACAAGGTGAGCGATTACTTTACAGGGGGGTTGGACCGCGTGCTGCCGAACCATGTTCGAAAAATATTGAAGAGGGATTTGTCAATCTTTAGAGAATGGAATGGACAGACTCAGATTTATGTGTATCACGGCATGAACGACGAAGTAGCACCCATCGACGACGTCGACCGCCTGGTTAAGAAATGGTGTAGGGTCCACAGAGCTTTATTGATATTCGATTCCAGATTTCAACCCCAAGTGTGGTACCATCGGTTCATTCTCGGCGACCACCACGCTGTGGGTGAGTTTGGAGTTGACCACACACTTGAGTTCTTTAAAAAGGAATTCCTCTTTCGGCGTGACAAGAACGATATGGAGTTTTCCGACCACCGTTTCTACTGTGAAACACGGGAACTTACAATGGTGGAAAATAACGTGGATGTGAGCGAGGACAACGGACCAGCCTGATTCTCACAGCAACGGCGTTGACCAGGCGTTTTATTAATTCGGCAGAGACAATGTGGAATCAATTACTCGTCAGAGACAATTTGGAATCCTATCTTTTTTAATTTAATGCTTTAATATTGAATAGATGGAACAATAACATGTTGGGCGGTTTTACTATGCAAACTAAAACCTCGAAAATCATTATGCGGCTGTTGCCGGTCATCCCGTACCCAGATGCATTGTGAAGCATTCCGGTTCGGCGAAATTGGCAAGAAACGAGCCTCGGTTAGTTGACGCCACTGTTTTACCAAGAAGGCGAGTTTCAAAACAGTCATAGTCTCAGACTGTTCAACATTGAGGTGATTTTTTTTTAGTGCTGGGCTCATCATGAATCTTTCCCCGTCGCGCTCCCTTGGCGCAGTGAGAATAAGGTATGCGGAGATGGCGTCTGGAAAGAAAGAGTTCCGGGCCTTTCTTCCTTTCCCCTTCGTATTGTCTTCCTGCTCCTAATGAGGGACTAGTCGAACATTGTTGGTGGATATTTCTTCGTCAATTGGTGGAGTGCTTGGCCGCAGTTTGACCCGGTTGACCCGGCTAACCTGGATGACCCCTGTGCCATTTTTCATTTTTTAGCCTTTTACGGACATAATAAGTCAGTTTTGCCGAGAGGCGGCCGGACGCAGGCTCGTCAAATAACTCATGCTGAAAAAATTGTATATAACTCGTACCCGCGGTCTATATAATACTCATGCATACAACAGTGTATTATGCAGGAAATAGATTGCTATAGAGCCATTACATACGCGTATCAGTATGGAACGTAGCAAAAAAGGCCGAAAGGTCTTACCAGGTACCCCGGTTGCCCAGCCCAAATATTCTCCGTTTGTCATACCCATTCAATCTACTTGGCGATTTTCTTGGGCGATTTGCTAAATTGGGAGACAAGGCTACCCCTGACCCAGCCCACAACTGAGAAGCACTAGCCTGACCAGGCAGTTCAGCACACAACTCGTTTCCCAGCTGAAGACGCTAAAGTGCCTGGTAAACCGACTAGACAGGCCAAAGCCCCTGAAGCCCCGTCAATGCCCCCTTTTGTGGTCTTTTGCGGCGGGGGTCTGAAGACCAAGTGGTACTAGGCTGTAACCGCCACTGCTGCATCCACCAGAGTCTCGCCTTTGAGTGGCTCTTTGCTGGTCTTTGCTGGGCTGTTGGGCCCAGGATCCTCTGAAACCCTTCTGCCCATCAGTCTGTGCGGGCTTAAGAGTTGGCCATCGCCAGTATGGGACACATCGCCGGAGGACAGGCGTTGCACGGGCCTGGCAAGCCACGTGTAAAGATGGACCTACAATGATGCTACGGATGATTGCCATACCTCCTTGCACAGACCTTGTTATATACGTCAAAGTAGTTTAAGTCCAGGATATGGTACCTTGCCTCGCTACGACGGTGTGATTCAGCTTCACCATCAAGCCGCGTTCTTCACCGGAGGTTCATTTCCTCGACAGCAGACAGCCAGGGGTCCAAGAGCGCCGATCCTCAAGGTCTGGAACAATTTTCTACGTCTCCTCTCCATCGCACTGTTGAAGAAACGACGAGTGCTAGTGTCCTGCAGGGCCCAAATTATCCCCACCAGGTGGCGGAAGGCTGGTGCAATGCCTGGGGCAGACTCGGCCGGTTCACAATCACAAGCTGCGAACTGGCATGTCACAGCCAAGTGCATGAACCGATTGAACCGACGTAAATAACCGTGGTTATACATATGTACGAGTCGCGCGCACAATGTCACCGTCTACGGAGCCCACCGAAAGGCTCCTCTTTTCCAAGTTTTCGCTGCACATCTTTCATGTCCGTAGTTCTCCGCAGCCTTCATAAAAAGTTATGTCGGTTCCGTCGCTTGGGAGTGGTAACATACGCCTAAATACGCCGCATATTAGACTCAACAGCCCGCGCCACCACTAAAGTGCTAACCAGTCTGGGATTTTGCTACCGTTTTGTGGCTGTTATACCTGCGTCTTGGCAAGTCTGCACCTCGAGCGGCGAGAGATTTCTGCTTTATATGATTGCCACTCTCCCTTTTTATGCAACCTCCCGAACCAAAACTTGACCGTCCGCAGGCTGACACAAGCGCATGAACGGCGTCAAAAGGATGAAGACAATGAAGCTGGCCTTGATAGCGGCAGCGGCCGTACCGTTGATATTTGCTGCTCAGACCCCAGCGCCAGGAGGTTTGACGGCAGCCATAACAAAGTACCCAAAATGCGCTGTACGTTGATGCGATCGCGAAAAATGGCATTTCTGGCCAATTTCTACAGCTGCTAACCTTACCTATGTTAGACGCCATGCGTGCTCGGATCGCTGAACGTGACAAAATGTGACATTACTGACACGCCTTGCCTATGTGCCGACCAGCACCTTATGCAGGTGGTTACAGGCTGCGTGCTAGAGAAATGCACCATCCTGGAAGCCCTTTGTAAGTATTTTGCCGAGGCTCATGAGAAGGTTACGAAACCTGTTTCTAATTTTGACTACAGCCACTCAGAACATTACAAACACAGCATGTGGCGCGCCAATCCGGGATCGAGGCCAAAAATACACAATCATCTCCAACATCATGGGCAGCATTTCCGGTGCCTTTGTAGTCCAGCGATTTGCCTACAAGCTCTGGGCCGGACTCGACTTTGGCTGGGACGATTGGTTCTGCCTCATCACGATCGCGAGCGGCATCCCGGCGACCGTCTTCAATGCGCACCAGCTGCGAGACAACGGAATGGGTCGCGACGTTTGGACACTTCAGCCAAATCAAATCACTCAGTTTGGTCTTTCATTCTACATTATCGAAGTTCTTTATTTTCTCGAAGTCGCAACTTTGAAGCTCTCGCTCCTCTTTTTCTACATTCGCATCTTCCCGAGCCGAGGCGTCCGCCGATTGCTCTGGGGTACCGTGGCATTCGTATCTGTTTTTGGTATCGCTTATATATTCCTTGGAATTTTCCAATGCACCCCAATCAGTCATTTCTGGACGAAATGGGATGGCACCCACACTGGACACTGCATTGACATCAATATTCTGGGGTGGTCTAATGCAGCCATAAGCATCGCCACTGACATCTGGATGCTCGTCGTGCCTTTGTGGCAACTGAGATCGCTGCAGCTAGACTGGAGAAGAAAGGTCGGAGTTGGCATGATGTTTGTGGTTGGTACCTTGTAAGTCAACTTTCCCTCATTCAAGTCAAGAAAAAAAAAACGGCAAAGCTAACCGTTGGTCAGTGTCACTGTCATCAGCGTTCTACGGCTGCGATCGCTCGTCACATTCGGGGCAAACTCGCTCAACCCAACGTGGGAATTCTTCGATGTCTCCATGTGGTCAAACATTGAGATTAATGTCGGCATCATCTGCATTTGCATGCCCGCTCTGCGTCTACTCCTGGTCCGTCTGTTTCCCAAGATCCTCGGCACCACCCAGCGCTACTACGCCAAATACTCCAACTCGGGCAACAAGTCGGCAAATGACAGAGAGCCGCGCTCGGGCCGATTTGGCAATGTCTCCGTGTCACGAGCCGAGAGGGGTGCCTTTGACGGGCAACAGCACGAGCTCGGCCAAATTTCATATCAAAAGACTTATACTGTAAAGTATGGTGACGCAGATGCCGCAGAGCTGGTCTCTGGTGCGAGCGAGATGGACATGAGAAGTGCAAAGTCACTGACATCTATTTCGGCACGAGAAAGTTCCGAAAAGAGAACGCGCTCGCCCTGAACGATTTATACGAATACTATAATTAATTTAATAATACGCTTTTATCTACATGCTGGTCGCTTTCTGCCGTAGATTCCTCTGCATTTCCGAATCAAGACTCTGCGTGTAACGAGTAGCCAGTTCGCTACTCGCACTACAGTTACAAGAAGAAATTATACTCTACATTGATGCTCGCTATAGCGTTAATACCTGAGCTTTTACTAGAATTGGTGTGGCGGAATTGAGGATCGTTGCTCCGTACAGTGTGTTCTTCATGTAGGGTAGTAAGCGCGATCTCGATGGCCCTTGCGACCTTTAAATGAACGGCTTATTGTATCCTTCCTTCTTTACTGGACGAAAGATCTGGCTGATCAGCGACATAACCGCCACTAATTCATAATGGAACGGCGGCAGCCACCACGGAAACCCGGGCATTCATGACCCGTCGGGCGCCCAACTACTGTCTATTCTGTCACGATGATGAAAGTGAACCACAAACAGTTGCTGTCGTAATTGTTTGAGCTCTCTACTCCGTTATGGACATGTACCGTACCGTGCTTTAACGTCCGATGATCATCAGTTTGCTGTGCATTTGTTCCATCGGTCGCCCATGGACGGAATCCGTGCCCGGCCTGACTTATGTGCTGCGTCGACGTACCGATGACCGCACATGTAGGGCGCCTTGCATGTATTCAATGGATGTAAAAAGCAAAACAAAACAAAAACTCCATGGAAATGCCTGTAATAGTAAAAGTTATACAGGGTAGCAAGCCCTGCAAAGATGCAACCTCTTTGTCGATATGCATCGGCACCGATCACGTGGACGCCTGGGAGACTGCCGACACCGACGGCGCGGCTAAGATAACGCACAACCGGGGCACCGTGTAAGTCACCTGGACGGTCCTTGGGTCAAAAGTTGAGTCTGGAACGGGCGACTTAAGGTGCTTATGGAGGTGGTAGGTTGCGTATATAGCCTCGCATTTTCTTGCTCCTGGATCATATTTTGCAACATCTTCATCATTACCTCCTGACTGGCAAGATTACTTCTACAGTTAATTAATACACAATCTTCTGCAATGTCAATGTTCAAGAGCTACTTGGGCCTTGGAAGGTCCAACTCCACACCAGACGCCAAAGATGACGGAAATCACACAGTTCGGGCCCTTCCCGCTTCATGGTATACATCCCGAGATATGTACGAGCTGGAGCGACGAGCAATCTTTTCTCGAAAGTGGCTCCTCACAACCCACAAGCTTCGTCTGCAGAACTCTGGGGACTGGCTTCGATACGAGATTGCAGGGTTTCAGTTTGTTATCTGCCGCGATCGTACTGGTGCCATCAATGCCTTCCACAATGTTTGCCGACACCGCGCATTCCCAGTCGTTACTGAGGAGCAGGGAAACAACAAGGTATTTGCCTGCAAATACCATGGGTGGTCCTACGGAATGAATGGAAAGCTTGCCAAGGCGCCTGGCTACCAGGACATGGAAGACTTTGACAAGTCGCAAAACGGTCTCCTTCCTATCCATGTTCACATTGACCACAACGGCTTCATCTGGATTAACATGGATGGAAAGGCAACCCCAGAGGTGGCGTGGGATGATGACTTTGGTGGTGTTGATACCCAGGAACGTTTTGCCGACTACAACTTTGATGAATATTCTTTTGACCATGCCTGGGAGATGGAGGGTGAATATAACTGGAAGATCCTTGCCGACAATTACAATGAGTGCTACCACTGCAAGGTAGCCCACCCAGACATTCCCAGCATCGCCGACCTTGAGGCCTACAAAGTCGAGGTCAAGGATTCCTACATTGAGCACTATGCAAACTCTACACCGGAGCAAATTGCTCGCGGGTTCAAAGTCGCCCCCACATACTTTTTCCCGAATGCGTCCATGAATGTCACGTAAGTTTGCAGAAACTCTTTCCCCGCCATGACAGTTCACTAATCATCGCGCAGACCCAACTTTTTCTTCACACAGAGATTTGTTCCTGTTGGTCCTACCACATCAGTGATGAAGTATGAAGTCTTCAGACATAAGGATGCCAAGGACGATGACTTTACACTCATCAATGACATGTACAAGCGCATCATGTCGGAGGACAAGTATCTGTGCATCAACGCCCAGAAAAATCTCAGCGCCGGCGTCTTCGTCAATGGTGAGATGCACCCGACCATGGAGAAGGGACCTCTATTTTTCCAACGGAAGATCCGCGAAGCCGTTCAAGAGCATCATGATAAGGAGACCCGCGCTGACTCAGAAATCTGGCCGGCGAGACAAACACTGCCATGCGGCGCCAGCACGAGCGATAAGGACATTAACTTTTGCGCCAAGGTGGACTGCCACAGCAAGATGGCCACCAAGGTTGCGGCGAACCAGATGATTGAGGTGTAATGCTACGGAGCCGGACGTGGAACTGGATGGACAACAAAAAATTGTATTTCTCATGGTTCCTTTTTATAGATAGATAAGCATAATATTGAGAATCGTTCACAGTGATGATCTGCGCCTTGCCAAGTGATAACGTTACCTTCCAACCCTTGTCTTTAGAGGCCATGCTTCAAATCATACGTAGGCTAATCTGCACAATCTATTATCTATCATCCATTATCTATGTATTATCCTGCTGCAGGTCGTAAGCTCCATAGATTGCCAAGTAGTCAACACATTTGATAAGAAGTACAATGCCACTCGGCACATGCTGCTCCGTCGGACAAATTCAGTCAGACTTTAGTCGAGGTGGAAAAAACGGCACCTATTGCAAATTTATTACCTGGTACGGCCAGTAGCCAGCATCCCGAAATAATCCCCCACGATAGCAGGGTGGATGAAGGCTCCTCTGCAGCCGCGCTCCACTAGAAATGGCCCTCTCTCCTCTTGTTTACACCTGTGAATGTGATCCCTGACCTCCCCCAGAATCCGGGGTGTGGAGGCGAGGCGCCGCACTCTGCTGAGGAATAGTTCCGATCCGGGGCCAAGTTGACAATGGATGCAGTTCTAGACTTTTAGCAACACCCCCCGCCTGTCTCTAGCGGCAACACGTCCGGGGACTCCTGCCAATCAGTTGGAGGTAGAACGTAATGAATCGTCTTGTTCTATTCCAGGTTCCTAGCGCCAAGCTCTCGCCCAATACACCGAACCCAAAAAGCCATCGTCACTGGACCCCTCTTTTCTTATTCCTTGAACCAGGTTGTCATGATATATTTACCAGTGGCGGTTTCTACCCCTTCAATAAAGGAAGCTCCGGATAAGCCTTGCACGGCCCTCTTCCCTCCTTCGTCATCGCGCTGAAAGCATATTTACACTTTTACAAGTTGACATAACAAAGTTATTCGGTATTGCTACGGGATACGTCAACTGTATAGTTTTCAATTTTTTTGGAAGAGCTTCTGCGATCTCGGACATACACTATTTGCCTGAAAGTGGGCAGAATGACTTCACCAGAGGAAACTGCTGCAGGCCGCGGACGACGGCGGTCATATCATGCATGCTTGACTTGCAGGTTTGTAAAATGAGCAGAAAGACATCTATTCACTCGGTCTGATGTATTAACTATTTTTTCTTCTTTGACATGCAGACGCAAAAAAACCCGTTGCCCTGGAGAGAAACCCGCTTGTTCTAGTTGTGTCCGTCTGAAGCAGTCGTGCGCCTATCCACCAGCAGTGCGCACGTCAAGAACCGGCAGATCAGTATGTGGTGAAAGCCATGAATCCCGCTACGCCTGTCTAACGAGATGAAGGAGGAGAGGCTTGCGCATCTTGAGGAGAAGCTTGATAGACTTCTTAACAGCAGGTTCGCATTCCCGACCGTAACACATGTGGGCTGTACAGCAACGCTAATACCTATACTAGACAAGATCACATCCCACTGCAAGAACAACCCAACGAAGAAAATATCGACGCATCTGAGAAATCATTTTCAGCAAGTCCTCCTGGACCAAATATTGTGCCCGGGCCTAGCACTATTCGAACAACACCCCCGGCGCAGCCCTCTATCGAAATCGCGACCGGCGGAGGACCCGGCCCAGCAGACGTGGCTCTCGGAATCCGATTATACTTTGAGTACTGCCATCGACAGCCTATTTGGTGTTTCGAATACGACGATGTTGGTGACTATAGTAAACTGTCAGAAGAGCTCGCTTGCAGCATCCTCGCACTTACGTCACGCTTCTCCCCGATGCGCGAGCGACTGTCAAAGTATACAAGCCATGCGAAGAGATTAATTATGCTCCGCGTTGCAAACAGTACTGTAGAGTTATCGACTATGGAAAGTCTTTGTCTTCTCTCTTATTCAGCTTTTATAGGTAAGCCTCAATTCCGCATGAGCAAAGCCATTCCGTACTGACCAGCCCAGATGGAAATGTCAGCCTGGGCCAATTTCATCTCGGCCTCGCATTCCAGCTCTGTCGATCAGCGATGCTTGATTTGGACTCGAGCTACACAATAAAAGATCCATATACGCAAAGAAAAAGAAAGCTGTTTTGGAGCTTGCAAGTTCTGGAACAGTCCTACGGCAAGCAAACAGGTCTCCTCAGCATCCCCACTGAAATATTGCGACCGTCCTACGCCTCTTCCGTATCTCGCGATATTGACCGAACAGAGACCGAGTCTAAACCTCCTCCGCTTCCAAGAGATGACCTAGGGCATTCTCGCCCGACACCTGATGAGCCAGGAGTTTGGAATACCAGTGTGCATCTCGGCTGGGTGTGGAGCAGGGTACGCAAATATGTATCGGACTGCGCTCGGAATATTTTCAACGAGCCGTGGCGCCGAGACTCCATGTACGGGTCTGTCATGGCCGATTTCATGGATGCCGAAAACAGGATCCCCATGTGCCACCGATATGACACGGTTAAATTCTATGAAAGAAAAGTCGACGATCTCAAAGTCAACCGCGAATATTGGACAACTTGGCTCAAGGAGCAGTTTACATATCACGCCATCCATACTGTCCTCAACCACCCATTCTTGTACATTATCGGGGCACAGCACAACTCTAATTTGGCGATCCCTAATACTTTTTGGCGGCGTTCCTCCGAGCTGGCTCTTATCCACTCTACTTGGATCGTACGCCTAATCGACATGGTGGTGGACAAGCAGGTCCAGCTCATTGACCCATTCTTCGGCCATGTTGCTGCCATTGCAGCTACTGTCCATTTATACTACTGCTGTGCTGCGGCGGCGAAACTCAAGCACAAGTCTAACACGGACTTTGCAAAATGTCGAAGATTTTTGAAATGCTTTCTTCCATTTTCTCCTGCGTGTTCGGCATTGGTATGTCCCACTTACATCACACCATAATTGAGTTTCACTAACACAACCCACAGGAAAAGAATTTAGACAAAATGGCACGGATTGCTGCTGGCTCAGACACAATTGACGTGGAGGACTGGATGCCCTCGAAAATTTACCTCAGCGTTCCCCTCATGTGGGATATTTTACAGTTCACATGCGTCTCAGGCTCACCTGGAATCTTCACCAGCGAGCTGGCACACGCCCCTCATCTTCGAGACGGCATGGAGGACCACTCCGTTCTGGAAATTGTTGTGGCAACATCTCCAGAGATTAACATCAACACTGCGGATGGCGGACAGGAAGCACCGACTTTGTCATACAAGGCTTCAGTCTCGCCGAGTCAGCCTATGCTCACCACTGAGCCTGTTCCACTGGCTGATAATTTGACCCTCAACACTACGCCTTGGTTGTATGAAGATTCTTCTCAATTTTCTGGCTTTGGAGACATTGATTTATTGGACGCACAGTCGGAAGCTGGCGATGAAAATGGAATGATTTGGTGGGAGGGTGATGTGAATAATGCTTTGTTCAGCCATTTTTAGCAGCGCGGCAAAGGTGGCAAATCCGAATAAACAGGTTGCATGCTATAACTTAATTGACATGAATTTCCAACTTGCAATTGCATTCCCTCACCCGATTCATACCTTTTCTTTGTCACCACTTTCCTGTATTTTCTTTATCTTGCCTCCCATGCCTATCTGGTTTTGTGGCTTTCCGGCGCACAGCCCAGTCCGCGTCGTCAGCGCCCGTTGACAAAACATCAAATCCAGCTATCACCGAGCTTCCCTTCCCCCCGCCGTTCCAATTGACCCGTAACGGTAAAGGTCGCGACGGCCTGATAACAAGTTCTATATCATACGCAAAGTCTACCAGTCACCAGCCCAGGGTTTCAAAAGCCCAAGCTGCCAAGCGTGATCCCTCGACAAAGCCAAACCGACATCGGGCTTGGTTGCTCGAGAGCATTGTTCCCGAATAGGAATGATCTTTACAATTGCTGCAGCTACCGCAAGCCCACTCCACCCACACCAACGATCATGTGCGCCATAGGCGCAATCTGGACTGATCTATATCCACGCCGGGGTACATTTTCTCTAACCAGCCATCAATCATAGCGCGTGGATTATTCTTCGTCATGCCGGCATCATGGAACCAATGGTTTGAACACGCGGCTGTCTGTTGCGCCGTGAAAGGCGCATTTGGCAATTACGAGATATGCACCGATATGTGGACTACTATAACACCTGATGTCATTTACTTGTCAAACGCATCAGATCCTCGTGAAAATCATAATATGCCGGTTTCGAGCAACGGCTTACGTACTTGCGATCTGTGTCATGTCAACACAGACTGCGGGGCAGGCTACTAAAGTTTGGCATCTTTCACCAGATTACGATAGTGTATCTCTGCTGCGGCGGATGATAACACATCAAAATAGTAAGTACATGGCAGATAAAACCAGATAGTTGGGCATAAGTAGCTCATACTGAATGTATGTTTCATGTTGAATTCTTCTCTCCGTGAACGGATCATGCTATCGATCTAACAATGCTCTTACAATTTGCGTGTAAGTCAGGTCTGACACTACTCCATATTTCCCCCACGACTTCCGGATCTGGACCTCAAACTACGGGCTCGAATTGAAGCCGATCACGTGAGCGCAACGGTTCGGCGCCTTGGATGCCATCAATTGACACTGAGTTGATATCGAAACTGAGTACTATTCTATAAGAGTGATGAAGTTGGATCTATTTTAGTTTAATTGCAGAAAGAAATACCACACTGCAATCACCCCAACGTGCGCAAGTTGTGACGACGGTCATCTTTAGTTGCTCGGTGCTGAACGCCACTTACACGCGTGCTTCTGACATTGTTGTCTGAAAAAAATTGAAAGAAATTTGGACAACATGGCCACTGAACAGCAAGTCGTGATCATTGGTGCCGGAATTGTCGGCGCCAACCTTGCCGATGAGCTGGTATTGCGAGGATGGAAAAACATCACCGTCATCGACCAAGGCCCGCTGGATATGCCTGGTGGTTCGACCTCGCATGCCCCGGGTCTCGTTTTCCAGACAAACCAGTGCAAGTCAATGACAAACTTTGCACGGTACACTGTGGAGAAGATGCTGAAGCTTGAGATGGACGGGAAACCATGTTTCAATCAAGTCGGTGGGCTCGAGATTGCCACAACACCGGAGCGATTGGAGGAGATTAAGAGGAAGCAAGGATATGCCGCCTCATGGGGAATTGATGCCAAGGTGGTGGAGGCAGAAAAGTGCCTGGAGCTCTATCCTCATCTGAACAAATCCCTGGTACTTGGAGGTCTTCATATCCCGAGCGATGGCCTGATCTTGGCTGCCCAGGCTGTCCAGCAGCTCATTGTGCAGACACGCGAGGCTGGCGTCAAGTACATGGGATCCACCACCGTCACAGGAATTAAGCAAGAGAAGGGCCGCGTCACCGGTGTTGAAATCGGAGACGAGGTTGTCCCAGCGGACATTGTGGTGTCTTGTGCTGGATTCTGGGGTGTCGAGGTCGGCGCAATGATTGGATTGCCGGTCCCTCTGCTTCCCATGGCGCACCAATACGTCAAGACGACTGCGATTCCTTCTCAGGTTGGAAAATACCAAGAAAAAAACGGAGCAGGACTACCGATTCTCCGTTATCAGGACCAAGATCTGTATTATCGCGAACATGGCGATCATTTCGGCATTGGCTATTACGGTCACCGCTCAATGCCTGTTGTGGCGGCTTCGCTTGGCCCTACCCCAAAAGATGTAGACGAGCAACATATGCCCTCACGCCTGGATTTTACCCCGGAAGACTTTGAGCAAGCATGGCAACTGTCCAAGAATCTTCTGCCCATTTTGCAGGAAAGCGAAATTGCAGACGGTTTCAACGGCATCTTCTCCTTTACGCCAGACGGTGGTCCGGTCGTCGGCCAGGCCCCGAATCTGGACAATTTCTACGTTGCAGAGGCTATATGGGCAACCCACTCGGCTGGTGTTGCAAAAGCCGTCGCAGAAGTTTTAACAGATGGGAAATCCTCAATCGACCTTGCAGGCTGTGACATTAATCGTTTTGAGCAAGTCCAGCTTACACCTGAATACGTCAAGGAAACCTCTTCACAGAACTTTGTCGAAGTATACGACATTCTCCATCCTCTCCAACCCAAGGACTCTCCCAGAAACATACGGCTCAGTCCCTTTTACATGCGCCAGCGAGAGCTCGGTGCATTCTTCCTAGAGGGCGGTACATGGGAGCGACCGTATTGGTTTGAGGAGAATGCAAAGCTTTTGGCAGACTTGCCCCCAGAATGGCAGCCTGTCGAGCGCGATGCCTGGTCTGCGCGATACTACTCCCCCATTGCAGCTGCGGAGGCATGGAAGACGCGCACAGCAGTGGCCATGTATGATATGACGCCGCTGCGGCGCTTGGAAGTTACCGGACCCGGGGCCGTGGACTTGCTGGCCCGCCTTACCACTGGCTCGGTGTCAAGAAAGTCTGGAGCGGTGACTTACACGCTGCTGCTGGATGAGGACGGCGGCATTCGAAGCGACATTACCGTCGCACGAATCGAGCCCGAATTGTTCCAAGTCGGCGTCAACGGCCCAGTAGACACTACCTACCTGCAGAGAGAAGCCCGCCTCCAGAATAAGCGTACACCCGAGCGCTCTGCGTATGTTCGCGACATTACTGGTGGCACCTGCTGCATCGGCCTCTGGGGGCCTTTGGCTCGCGAAGTCATCAGCAAAGTGAGCGCCGACGACTTTACAAATAATGGTCTCAAGTATTTCCGCCTCAAGAGAGCCAGCATTGCCGGCATACCCGTCGTCGCCATGCGACTTTCGTATGTTGGCGAGCTGGGCTGGGAGATTTACGCCAGCGCAGAGAACGGCATCCGACTCTGGGATGCGCTGTGGAAGGCCGGACAGGAACACGGCATTATTGCTGGTGGTCGCACCGCCTTCAATGCGCTGCGTCTCGAAAAGGGCTTCCGCTCTTGGGGTACGGACATGAACTCTGAGCATGATCCATTCCAGGCCGGCCTAGACTTTGCTGTCAAGATGGACAAGGCTGATTTTAGAGGCAAGGCTGCACTGCAAGGCAAATCTAAAGAAACGTGCACGACCAGGTTGCGCTGCCTCACTGTCAACGATGGACGCTCCATGGTTCTGGGCAGAGAGCCCGTGTTTATAAACGGGCAGCCTTCCGGCTATGTCACCAGTGCAGCATTTGGCTACACTGTCGCCAAGCCAATTGCCTATGCCTATTTGCCCAATAACGTGGCTGACGGTGATGCTGTTGAAATCGAGTACTTTGGCAATCGCATCCCCGCGACGGTGACTGCCGAGCCTCTGTACGATCCCCAAATGGCTCGTCTTCGTGGTTAAGAGTAGGGTGGTTGGTTTTTTTAGTTTTTTAATTAAAAAAAAAGAAAACAGAAGAAAGAAGCCGATCTCTCTCATCTCTCTTATCTTTGTTAATGCTATCGTATCGAAGGAGTTTTGCATCGTTGTCTATCATTGTCCATAGCTCATTCCAGCTTGGCTACCATCATTCACTACTTTCCATGTATTGAATCTACCTATAGTTAATTAATTATTATTTTTTTCATAAAATATTACTTGAAATCACGACCGAGTAACACGATATCCGATTGTCGGAGATGGAACCGCTTGATACGCATCATGAGGACTACACTTGTTACGTTATATGGTGCTAATAATAGAAGCATGCCATCGAAGCCTTTATCGAAGCCCCCAGAGCCGTGCCTGTCCCTCATACTTAGCGCAATTCACCTGGTGGATGCCGACGCCACGCCTAATTCTAGGCCATTCCTACACCGGCATGAGAGATGCGCGGGGGCAACCCCGGACATCGTGCCGCCGGAAGCCGTTCTCGCCTACACCGATATCGCCAGAGAAGACGGATCAAGAGTATTCCACGTGACCGGCTTGCGGTGCATCGCCCGTCAGTAGATGCCGTTGATTAGATGTGGATGACTGGATTAAAAGTCAATCAAGGCCGTAGTTGAGTTTGCCTTTGAAACAATTCATTGAACATCCCCGTCTGTGCCCTCTGTGCCCTCTGTATCGATTGGGCCTCGGCACAACGACCCCGCGCTGCAGCGATTAGAGACAGCGCACGAATCCTCTCGACCAGCGAATCGCCAGCACAATGGCACAGAATAATGCTTCATACATAATAATTGGCGCCGGCGTGTTTGGTGTTTCTACTGCTCTCCAATTAATCAAGAAATATCCGCATGCCTCTGTCACGCTGGTCGACAGAGATGCATTTGATGCGGACAGCCGTGTCGCGGCCTCGTGGGACTGGAACAAGGTTGTACGAGCCGATTACGACGACATTGTGTACTGCCAGCTAGCTTTGGAGGCGCAAGATGTGTTCAACTCGGACCCTCTTTGGAAACCACATTTTCACGAAACTGGAATTTTCTGGATGTCCCGCGACGATTATGCGGACGAGGTTATCCGCAACTACAAAGCCTTGGGCAGAAAGGCCGACTTGTCCAGCGTCTCAGTGAGCGAGGCTCGGAAGATGCACGGCGGCCTGTTTCAGCACGCCGACTACAATGGCGTCAAGAACGTACTCATCAACAAAACAAGTGGCTGGGTCGCGGCAGGCGACTGCTTGCGCAGCGTGACGCGAGCGGCCCTTTCGCTTGGTGTCAATTATGTGGTGGGCGAGGTTGACAGTTTGAAGCTCAGCAGCGATGGCGTATGCACTGGTGTTGTCACCAAAGCGGGCGACAGTCTTAGTGCATCCCATGTCATCCTGTGCACTGGTGCCTACACCCCGAAACTGCTCGAGCTTGCAGCGGCAAAGACTGGTGTAGCCGACCTCCGAGCCGGATCACGCATTGTTGCTGGCGGTATTACAACTGGAATGACGACACTCAACGACAGTGATTTCGAGAGACACGAAAAGATGCCTGTTGGTGTGCAGTGGTATTCAACTCATGGTACGTTGGTGATGGCTCGTCCAAAGTTCAGTGCTAATTCCAACCCTTGTAGCGCCCTTCATAGGCAGTCTTCCGCCAACACCAGACCGCGAGCTGAAATGGTGGGGGCAGACCATCTTTCGCAATACAAAAGAAATTGCTCCCGGCCGGCTCATCTCCATGCCACCACCCGAGGAGGACTACAGCCAGTGGAACGTGTCTGAGAAGCTAAAGCATGACATTAAACATGCCAGCCATGTCTTTTATGGAGATTCAAGCAAGGATTGGAAGCTTGACAAGTATCGCATCTGCTGGTGAGCCCGAACCTACCCACTCCACGTCCCGATGAACACGGACAAGATGGCTTACACAAGATTCAACAGGGACGCATTCACCACAAGCTCGGACTTCATCATCTCACCGCACGCAGCTGCCAAGGGGCTCTATCTCGCCACGTGCGGTTCATTCCACGGATACAAGTTCTTTCCCGTCTTGGGCAAATACGTTGTTCAGATGCTGGAGGGTGACTTGTCGCCGGAGCTACAGCAGAAATGGGCCTGGGACCGCCAGCGCCCGGACCCAGCCATGAATCCTGACTGGCCTCGAGTGGAGATGAAGAATTATTTGGATAATAATCTTATTAGTGCGAAGCTGTAGTTGGTTCTGTTGTGTTTTAATACTCATGGGCACAGCGTGGCCGTAGCTCAGCATTTCTTTGCCAATTCCTATTCTTATTTTTTGGTGATTTTTTAGGGGTAGAGATGTACCGGAATTGTTACACCGTCGTCGGCTGAGGTATCCAAAAATCGTTCGAGGTGATCAAGCCGGTCTATCTTACCGACTTGTACCCAGGGCTGCCTGTATAAGTGCTTGAAGAGAGTTCCGCTTATTGCTCAGCCGAAGCAACGGTGATTTCGGACTGCAGAAGAAATCAACATGCATTCAATAGCTATTGTCCGCTTGGGGCAATCCGCCCAAGCAGTTTTTCCCTTTCATGCTCCAGAACCTGTCGTCGGTGCTGCGTACTAGCATGACCACCCAGGTGACCATTCTGGTATTATTAGAAGGAACTTGTGTGGGAGCTTTATTGGCCCAGATGTTCATGTTTCAACGGCCAACTAGTTACACTTGGCGTCTCGCCTGACAACCATTTGAGGCTTACAGACCAGCGGAGGACTTGCTCAATCCGAGGCCAGGATTCCCTGCTCAATCAAGCAGCATCAATATCGCCCGCTAAACACCGAGGATGGAGGCGGAGCTTTACTCGGCAATAGTAAAAATAGGCGATTACTTGAAACGCTACCTTATCTGTAAGCTCATGGTTAAATATTTGGTACAAACAATATTCACTACTAAAGATAAAAAGAAGAAGGAATTGTACGGTACTTGCTTATATTATGAAAATCTGATATGGAATATTGATAGTACATTTTATTTACAGTTTTGCGTATCCTATGAGGAGCATCGAAGCGCACCGCCTGATCTCGTCGTACTTGTCGCTTCACATCTTGGAGTATCGTTGTGTTCAAGTCTGGAGGAATAATAGTGGGACAGCCTATAGTGGCTCTAAAAGCCTCTAAATAACCTCCTAGGCTAGTTTTTAGAGTTATTATTATTATTAATGCAATTAACTAAGCCTTATTATTATACTCTACTGCGCCAGTTCATTATAAGTCTCGATTTCGCGACACGCACTTGTGTGGCGTGGTCTTGTAGGCAGGAAGTTATCTGGGGCGTTTGCTCACCAGTTATTGGCGGCTTTATAGGCTCCGCCTCACCTATACTATTATAAGAATTGAGTCAATTGTGCTGCGTCGCGTCATTTTTGCCCGCTGGCCGCAGCAAGTCATCCGTCAAATGAACTTTAATGTCTGTCTTCTTTAGGCAATATGAAGCGTGTCAGCCGTGAATGAATTTTAATGTCTGTCTTCTTTCGGTAATATGACGCGTGTCAGCTGTGAAATTCCCCGCCATGTCATTGCGTGGCCAACAAACGATGCTGGCTTGGTCAACTCGCGTCGGAGTTACTTATCAATCGCCAGTTCGAATGGCTAACTATTTCAGGGGATCCAACGGGTAATGCTTCGTGATCCGATATACCACACTGTCTAAATTCCGAGCACTGATATCGGTAACCAATTGTCTAATTATAGGATTTGAGTGCACCGAAGAAACTATCCATTCGAGGAACACTGACTTACGGTAAGGTATAAAGCAAAGTAGAATCACCATTCAGGTTGGTTCGACAACAACTTCAAGCTTCTCATTCAATTACCTACACCGTCATCAGCATCATCGCTCAGAACAAACCTTCTCAACACCAAATCAATCAATCCACGACAATGCGTTTCACTCAAGCTTTTTTCATTGGCACAGCCTTGGTGTCTTCCACCCTGGCAGACTTCCACATTATCATCAATGATGAGTCTATCCAAGCCATTCCCTCAAACAAATACGACTGCCGTGCAATGGGTGAAGGCTTCGACGCATTTAAGAATGCCAACATTATTGCCGCCCTATCTGATTCAAACACTGGATTTACCAAATCTTTCTCGATGCATGGTAACCTTTGCGGTGTCACCAAGGTGAACTTCTTCCCGCAATCAGACGGAACGCTCAAGGCGTTTGTCAACAACGGTGATGGATCTGTGCTAGCCACCTGCCATAGGAACGACAGGAAGAACACGATTCATTGCTCTGATGGCCAAAATTGGAGTGAGAAATTCCTTTGCGTCTCTTCTCTGTGCAAATAGGAGGGCAAGATGGCACCGAATGCAGGGATTTAGAGTCAGCGGCTACATTTGTTGACTGCTGACTCAAGGTGAGGCCTGCCCTAGATACGGGGTCATTGCGGCAGCCGTTGAGAGAAGAGAGACTTTGCTGTTTGTGGTTTGCTTTTCCTTGCCTTCTGATTTGCTGTATATAGAGGGGGTATTCCTCCCCCGGCTGCGGTTAGTTTTTGAATTGCATCAAGTTACCAAGACGCATACCTACTGAGAGACGCTTCTCTCAATACTAATACTGTACCTTGTGACTGCTTGTGGTCGTACCGACAACCTCGAGGTACGAACACTGTTAAGCATTCATTGATGTAAATGAGTCCACTATACTGGTTATCGTGGTCCTGGCGCACTTGTGAAGCTAATAGCCAGCAACTTACGCAGAATGTGCTGTCACAGTTTGTAATTGGCGACGGCATAAATTCTCGTTGCAGATGCTGTACACATTTTTCACTGAGGATGTAGACAGATCGAGGCCCATCAGCGTGGGAATACGTGCGACCAAATAACAAAGTGCATTATAGTTTATTGACTATTTTTTTTAGCTGCAATATTTATAATACAATTTTAATATTATAGGTGGCGGCTTTATTAGCACTTAAAAATGTAGTGTTTTGGCGTAACATGGGTGCCGACGTTATAAGCCCCCTAGCCGCAGCTACCCTAGATACTAGATTGGTCTTCAACGTGCCTCCATGACGGGCTTAAATTGCTCAAACTCGGCTTGGAGAGCTGCAAATTACTTTAAAAAAAATACTTCTATTTTCCTTTACTGTCTCTTGATAGCGTAATAAAAAGGGCGAGTCCCTATCCGCTTCCTGGTCCTCTATGATGTGTGTATTTTTGACTCTTACGAGTTATTACAAGCGAATGGCCCCTTGCGATGCAGAGTAATGCCATCGCTGAATAAAAGATACAATACCATAGATTACACAACATTTCTTGCCGTAATATGTCTCCTCATCATCTTAGAAGAACACATTATTAACATGGAAAAGCTTATGCATGGACTACCATATACAGACCAGAGCCACTGTTAGATCGGCCTGCACCGCGAGTCAGCGAGTCATTTACCAGTAACCAGGACCAAGTCTCAGATCTGCTATGCTACGCGCCCGTGTAGATGCTATTATGCAGAGCGACAGTGAAGCAGCATTCACAAAAGTAAGCAGCGGTTGACCAATGGAAAACAAGTCAAAATTTAGTTATTGAAGCATAGGCGATCGCGAGGCGATGGCCGGGGGCTTGCATACCAGCCACTGATGGCCGGACAATGATGGCCAATCACGGGCTGTCCTCATTCGTGGCCGGCCCTCGCCGCCCTGCAAGGCGCTGCATGGCGTCGCCATGATTAATTTGGGGCAATAACCAGTCAAACGGGCGCACTAGAGTGCCAATCTCTGTAATTAAAGACTAGAGTTGCTATCGTTTATCAGCTTCGGAATTATTACCTAATAGCTGGTTGGCCAAGACGAACGGACCAGGAAATATGACGTGGGGTGCATAACCAGCGATGGGTCGCGTGCTAATTCTGACTGTGTTGGTGTGTAAGCGCAGGGTCTTGCTCGGTTTAAATCGGGAGCCTTTTGGACCCCAACAGGTATAGAGAAGCAAGATAGTGGTATGACTGACCATTGCTGTGCAGCGAAGACCTATAACCGATGTTTTGATAACCAAGAACCGAGCCGGACGCCTGCTCATCGGGTGGCGCTGAGCGGAATCCGATACCGAACCCTGTGGACGCTTGGCTCCAAAGGTACCTGCGTATAGGATTCTGGAAGGACTGGGTCTTCAAAATAGTACACAATCAGTGAAGGCAGCTTCACCAGACTGCTAAATGGTGCATAACTCAATAATCTCGTTCTTTAAATGGAACTCAAGGAATGTTTCGGCAAAGTTTAGTCGAACTGTCGTGCGCAACCTGGTGGTCAACAAGTGGTGCCAATACAATGAGGTTCGCAATTAATTACACAGCAGCCCAATTTTTATACACTCTACTTCATGTTATCATACCCACTCATAATGCCAAGGGCTTGGGTCTGTAAGCATGAGACCCGCTAGCTGCGTGTAATATCATGTTTCGAAGATGGTCGGTTGTCTCAGTGATGCGTTGTCTAGATAAGGTAGGTGTCTGCGACAGTGACCTAGTATTTCAACCCAGCTGCCCCCCGCGTTCTTTTAGTATATTCCAAGTAGCATTCACAATTACTACGTTTCTTTAGGCATTACTCTCATAATCATGTCTGACTTCCAAGGGCCCAAAATCGCCATCATTGGCATTGGCAAGGTTGGCGCTGCCGTAGCCTACTCCATCATCCACAAGCAAATCGCCAGCGAGGTCCTCATCCTAGATCTCAAGGAGGACTTCCAGGATGCCCAAGTCCAAGATCTTCGCGATTCGACTAGCTTCGGCATCTCACCACGCGTCCGCCCCGGCACCTGGAAGGAGTGTGGTCAGTGCGACATCATCGTCTTCACAGCCGGCACCAACCAAAAGGCCGGAGAGTCTCGCCTCTCTCTTCTCCAGCGCAACCTTGGCGTCATCCGAGGCGGCTTTGAGAAGATGGCGCCTTTCAAGGAGGACGCCATCCTGATCATGGTCACCAACCCCGTTGACATTATGACATACTTTGCCGTGAAATACTCGGGCCTCCCCGCCAGCCAAGTCTTTGGCAGCGGCACCATTCTCGACACTACACGCCTCAAGGATACCATTGCGCAGCGAGCCCAGGTTGCGCCCAGGGCTGTCCACGCCTACGTTGTCGGCGAGCACGGCGACTCACAGACCATTGCCTGGTCCAACATGGCGATTGGCGGCATCCCCGTCGACCAGGTCCTTCCCCTCGACGTCGAAGAAAAGCAAGAGGTCGCCGAGTTTGTCCGATTCAAGGCGGACAGGCTAAACAAGGTCAAGGGCGAGACGTCCTTTGGCATCGGTGCCGTTATTTCCTCCATCTGCACGTCTGTTCTCCTCGACGAGCGCCACGTCCTCCCCCTCAGCCACTACCACAGCGACTACGGCATGTGCTTCAGCAAGCCCGCCATCCTTGGCCGCCGCGGCATCGTCAAGTCACTGGACATTGGCCTGGATGAGGACGAGCAGGCGTCTTTGGAGAGGTCGATTGCGAAGCTCAAGAGCGTCGCCTACTCGACCGAGAACCCAGAGCCCGTGGCCATTGAAAGCCGTCTTTAATTTTTTTTTTTTCATTGCATATTCTTTTCTAACGACTTTTTTACGGACCAGGAGCACTGTTTTTCGGAGCACAGTAGGAATAACCCCTAGACCTGTTAATATATATTCTCTATGTTGTATACCCAATTTTTATTTAGGCAAGCATGCAAGGATTGTGTGTAATGCGGGCATGCGTCTCGGGGAGACGAAATAATGACTTGATTGGAGGGCAGGTACGAGAACAAAACGAGTACAACGTTTCAACGATACCATTGTACGGTGGATACTAGAAAAGCGTGAGTAATATTGGATGCGTAGAATAAGCCGTGCAGCGGTGTGTCGGTCCCGTCTCACTCACGTCACCATGAGTAAGTCAGTCTCGGAATTCTAGTCGGTTTCCAGACTAAAATCACAATAAAACATTTTTCTTTTTCTTCTTCCGTCACATGACCAGTAACCAATCGCATTTTTGACATTGTAGAATAGAGAGAATACTCAGACTCAGACACCGATGCTGCTGCTTTCACTGTGGCTCGCCTTCTCGTCGGCCCTGAACAGCTTGCCGTCGACACGAATTGGCTCCGGAATTCCCGTAAGATCCTGTATTATTACATTAGTACTCAACTAGGCAATAAAATTCCGAACAGGGGATAATGCGCATACCAAGTACCAGTGAACAGCGGCGACGAAAACGCCACCGCCCACAATGTTGCCCAACAGGGCCGGAATCATGGACTTCCAAATGTAGTAGCCCACTGTGATGGTGGGACTGCCCAGGAAAATGGCCATGGGGATAAAGTACATGTTGGCGACGACGTGATCGAGCCCGAGTGCGACAAAGGCAAACACGGGCCACCATATAGCGGCAATCTTGGACGCCACGTCGCGCGCCTGAAACGCGAGCCAGCATGCGACGCACACCAGCCAGTTTGCTCCGATGGCACGGATGAAGATTTGGTGCCAGTGAGGCGTGTACGCTTTTTTATCGGCAAATTTGATGGCCTCCTCCCGGTAGAGCTTGTCGTCTAGGACGCCGCCGTAGCCAATGACGATGCCGACGATGAAGAGTGAGCCAGCCAGGTTGCCAAAGAAGGTGAGCGCCCAGTGCATGAGCATTTTCCAGACACTAATTCGACGATGCAATGCAGAGAGGGTGGTGTACTAGAGATTAGCTCGGTCAGCTGCAAAAGAAAAAAAAAAGAAAAAAAAAAAGAGCAGTGATCGACAGATACAGCTGTTCGTGCGATGCATACCATGAAGCTGCCGGTACAGAGATCGGTGCCTGTCAATACAATAATGACAAGGGACAGTGGGAAAACCATGGCGGAAATCATCCGGATCAAACCTGGAGCATTTTCTTGATACTTTAAAGATGGGGTACTTGGTTAGTTCCTGTGCGACTAGATTTGACGCCGATCTCAAGTACACGCACCCAAGGAGACGTGTTGATCACCAGGCACACTGACGACGAAAATGCCAGATAGCAGCCGCCCATCACGGAGCTGATGAATATCTTGTCCACGCGCATGTTGGCCTTTTTGGTACCAACTCGAGAGCAAATCTCGGTGGTCTCCGTCGCCGTGTAGCCATTGATGTTGAATGTATCCGTGCCGGCCATTGTGAGTTGCTGGCTCTCTGCGTTGTCGCTGCTGCACAAATGAGGAAAAAGTGGCGGCGCCGCTTGGTGACGATACGGAGATCCCAGATCTGATGAGAGACAGGGGGCGCCGGAGAAGGGATGGTGGCTCTTTTTATTGTCAGTGGGCTCACTACGCGCTGGCGAGACAACTGATTCACATTGGAGCTCAGCAAAATGTTTAGGCTCAAACTTTGCAAATTTCCCGAAAATTCCCCGCGTTTTGCATGGATACTGTTGCATTTGATCCAGCTTCTAAACGTGTCCATTCACCAATCCCCAGGTTTTCATGCCGACCGCCGATGCAGGCTTATTCCCCGTACAGGTTTGACGTGGGGAGGGCTTACAGGAAGGATCGAGTGCAACGTCACGACGTCACGGTACAATGTCTAGAACAGCATAATGAGACAGGACCACAAGTAAAACAAGTTTTTGCACCACTAGGAAACCGACTTGCAGTACCAAAGCGCAATCATTGGGCCGCCAATTGTTAGCCGAAGTCTCTGTGTCACGGGCAGCAATGTACTTCTCCGTAGCTGCTTTTATCCACGAAATGTGTGGTCGGGAGTCATTCAAGCCTTCGTTAGCAGTATGGCTACACTTTGCAAAATGTTTTAATTTCCTTTGGAATCTTCTTGCGACCGCTGCGTGAAACAGCAATCTTCAGTGACCATATGCTCAGCGCTCAGTTTAATTGGCCAGAGCACATCAGCAGCACAGTTGATAAGAAGCTAAAAGCTGGAAAATTCTACTCGATACGGGAAAGAAAAAAGAAGACGTGCGATTTAGGGAATTCTCTCCATGGACAGCTACAGCGCCGCTTGGATCAAGCCTTTGCATCTGAAGTTGACGCAATTCATTAAACATCTCATCATTTGAGACAGAAGCTACAGCGCCGCCTTAATCCCGAAACTAGATGGCCAGATCGCCAAGAACAAGGCTGACAGCGAATACGTAGACGAATGCGCCGAGCGAAAGAAATATCGCTATTTGATCAAGGAGCCACATAAATATTTCCACAAGTTAAAAATTAAAGATTCAAGTGTTGTTCCAAGCGTCTTGATGCAAGTCATAGTGGATTGAGACCACTCAAGGAGGCAGCTCATGGAAAGCTCTTGTGGTTAGATTTCCCACAGCAGCGGGGGTCGGCAGGATTACGCTATTTGATTGTTGGAAGATAACTCGGAAATAATAGCATCTTATCAATGTACCAATAAAGAATGTGGCGGATGCTTGCACATGTACTTGGGATTTCTCACCTAGTTAGGTCATCAACAATTTTCCGTTTCTGGGTTTATGTAACAAAGGAGACTCGCGTCGCGAGAATTCTAAAGTCCGGGGCTGGTAAAGTTATTTTTGACGGATCGCGATCAGCGAGTTCAGCTGTCTCGTCTTCCAGAGGTTCCTTACTAATCGGGATTTTGGCCACGACATGATCCTTGGCAACGTTTTTTCCCACAACACCATACTCCGACGGCGGAACGCATGATGTCGTCCGGATTTAGGAGATTACCATAAATGGCAAGGCTTGCCCTATTGCAAGGGTATATTTCCTTGCAAGTAATAAAGTCCGCAGCGTAGTCCCTACAACAGGACATGATCAGCTCACGCCTCGGTGAGACGAGTTGGACGTATAAAAGTAGCGATGGCCTTTCAAGTCCAGATCTATTTTGTATACTGTAGTGCATAAGAGAAAAGCCTTTCAAGTTGTTGTCATCATTTCAATTGTCGAAAATGTCTACCGAGAAGCAAGTAATCCTGGTTACCGGAGCTAACCAAGGAATCGGACTCGAAATCGTCAGAAAATTGGCAAAGGAGCATCCTAGCTATCATATTTTAATGGGATGCCGGTCTCTCGCCAAAGCAAAAGAAGCCATTTCCACGATTTCTTCCACGGCAACAATCACACCGATCGAAATTGACATTTCTTCAAACGTCTCCATTGCCACCTGCATCGCCGAGATTGAGCGAGAGCACGGCAGGCTAGATGTCCTCATCAACAATTCGGGCATTGGAGGAGCAGCCGTCGCGGACCTTGCCAGCTCAAGAGAGAAAATGGCCAAGATTTTCGATGTCAATGTCTTTGGGACAATGGAGCTTACCGATGCGGCCATTCCTCTTTTACAAAAGGCGCAGGACAAGGGCTCAGTGCCACGCATCGTTTTCATCACCTCGGAGCTGGGGTCGCTGCAGAATACACTCGATCCTGAATGGAAGTACCATGCACTTCAGGAGAAGCAAAGAGGATTAAAGTTCCGAAACAAAGTCATGGTAAAATTCCAGCAATGAAGAATTAAATTTGCAGTAGAATCAGATTATTACTATTTTATCCGCGTCATCTCACATGAAATCGGAAGCGCAGTCGCTAGAGAGGGACGACAATGTCGCAAAAGCCCATCTTCCCGATGCTTTATTCGGATGCCGCAGAGACTTGGTCGCTCTACGGTTCAATTTCCATCTTTTAGTATGTTTTTTGTCGGTACTGAGATCTAGAGAGAGAGTCTTGAAGTTTTCGTAACTAAGCAGAAAGATAACTGAGTGTTGGTGCATGAAGCCCGCCAACAATTGTGCTTTAGTGATAGAGGACCAGTCAAGTATAAGATACAGTTTATTTACTTTTTTCTGTTTTTTTAAGAGTTGGCACATGACAAGTATAAAATTGAAGGAAAATTTAGATACCATTTTACTGCTCTCACTTTGATTTGAACTACCATTTAAATAGCACAGCATAGAAAACTTGTTAAGTACATGGAGCAACAACATAACGGACCTATGTTAGTAACTAACTGAATCGCAGCCAATTTTGCAGTAGATTTGTTAATGTCATACTTCCTTTGCAGGGTAGTGAGCGTGTGACCCACGCGTGGATCAGTGCCTGAACGTAGTGGAGACGGGTCACGGCCCGCCGTTTCGCTCCCGTTGACGCTGCATCTCACAAGGCATTCTTGAGCATCGCAGCTATACAATATCTCTTCTTCAAGAAACCCTAAAATATCATCTAGTCTGGTGGCACAGGTGGCTCATCCAATGAAGCAGCAAAGCTTGAGTCTGATGCGCGGCCTGAGTCAAGCCATATTTTCGCCCAGGTGGACAGCCGTAACCTGGCTGCTTGGCGCGCTCTACGTCGCAACATGGGTTCCCAAACTTGTGAGGCTCACTTTGAGACAGTCCTCGGCGCATCATACACCATCTGCCAAAGAGGGCGTTCATCTTGAAAACCTTACAGCCGAAAGAGACAGAGGGGACACAGACATCGACATTGTTGCGATCCACGGCCTGGACACAAAATCGCCAGATACATGGACCTGGAAGTCTAAAGGGGGCCAGCCAGATGTCAACTGGTTGGCAGATTCAAACATGCTCCCAAGTCAGATGGAGAGAGCACGAATATACACATGCGACTGGCCAGCCATCCTATATCAGCCGTCTGAGCTGGCCCCCAAGACTGTGGACGAGTATACTCGTCCTCTGTTGGATGGCATTCGCAGAGAACTCTTGAGAGACGACGGCCTGCAAGAGGAGCCTCGACCTATCCTCTTCATTGCATCCTGTCTTGGTGGCGTCATTCTAAGCGCCGCTCTCGTGGATGCGGCCAACACAGAGAGCGACTATCATCGCGTTTTCCGGGCGACGCGAGGTATTGTCTTCTTGGCTACACCATTCCGAGGCACGTCATTTGCAGATGTCGCCAACTGGGCCGAGGTCGGATTAAGGTTCCACGCCGCATTTAAAGATGAGAAAATAACCACACTCATTGACAACGTGAAAGCACCTCTTTCCAAAATTATCAATGACTTCACTCGAATATATAAAAGCAAAGAAAATCCAATAGAGCTGGTCAGCTTCTACGAAGGCAAAACGACGAGCCTGCCTAAGAAGGTATTTCCATGGCTGCCACTCCGTGGTTGGCTGCGCCAAGAAAAGCTGGTAAGCAGCTTTACATGTGCTCCATGTAGAGCGACAACTAATCGTTCTTAGTTGGTGGACGAAAACTCTGCAAATTTGGACATGGTGTCAAATCGACTGCGCCTGGACAGACGGCATTCTCTAATGAACAAATTCAGTGGTCCGGATTGTACAGCGTACCAGACAGTTGCTGGTAAAATAACAGCTGCAGTTGCAAAAATACTGCGAGGGACACTGTTGAATCAGGCTGACAGGTTCATATTGACCAACCGCTACACGAAAGAAACACTCGAAATTACTCGTCTCTCAGGCGCGCCGTTGTCAATGGAGCAGTGCTACATTAACCTCGCCATTGTGACTCGAGATGTAAGCCAATCCACGCTTGGCGCTTCCCTCAAGATACAAACACCTGAACAAGAAATGCAAGTAAGCCTGCCGACGCTGTTCAGCGACCGAAAGGGTAAACAGCCACGTAGGATCATAATTCGGGGTAGTGCGGGAGTGGGAAAAACAACATTGTGCAAGAAGATAGTATACGACTTCCATCATGGGAAATCAACAGCTCTACGCCGCTCCTGGGCAACCCTCTTCGACCGCATTCTCTGGGTACCCCTTCGGAAACTCAAAGAAAAGCCAGTGCATAGCTTCAACGACCTCTTCTGTCATGAGTTTTTCTCTCTGCCTCAGAAGCGAGAAGATCTTGCCAATCATCTTGCAGATATGTTTCCCAAGATTAGTAGTAGGACACTTTTTCTTCTCGATGGTTTGGATGAGATCTTACCGGACCTGGACATTGAAGGAAACAGGTTCAAATTCCTCGAGGAACTGCTAGGCCAGCAGAATGTTATAGTCACATCACGCCCGTCGGCAAATCTGCCTTACCGCCTTAGACATCCTGACCTCGAGCTCGAAACAATCGGATTCTACCCTCCACAGGTGAATCAGTATATTGAAAATAACTTTGGCAGTTCTTTAGACGAAAAAAAAGCCGCCGACCGAGTTCGTTCAATGATGAGCTTTCTCGAAACAAAGCAGCTTCTGCAGAGTCTTGTGCGGATCCCAATTCAACTAGATGCCCTGTGCTATACATGGGATGAATACAGCGGCATGGACCTTGGCAGCACCCCAGATACCATGACTTCAACTTATATAGCCTTGGAAGAAAAGCTGTGGAAGAAGGATGCAGTGAAAATGAGCAAGATCGCTGCCGGTGTGCCCGTAACTCTCTCCCACGTTGCATCGGGTGCCACATCGTTCATGTCGGATGAGAGACAATTCCTTGAGCTTCTCGCAATTTCTGGGCTCCACAATAACAAGATTGAATTCTCTTCTGCTGATTGGGGACGCGTCTCGTCTCATTTGAGGCTCCAGGGATTCTTGCCCAATAAGACGCTTCCGCATATCTCGTTCTTACGCACAGCGAGCCAAAATACAGGTTCCGGGTACTGCCACTTTATCCACCTTACCTTTCAAGAGTATTTTGCAGCACGGTACTTTGTGGAAAAATGGAATACCCCAGGAGACCAACTAGAGCTTCTCGGACTGAGCAGTACCAAGACGCATTTGGTCAGCCCCGTACAATACCTTCGCAAGCATAAATACACGGCACGCTACGACATATTTTGGCGTTTTGTTGCCGGAATACTGGACCGAGAACATCAAGCACAAGTTTCAAGCTTCATCAACGCTATTGAACAAGAACCGCTTGACCTCCTTGGTCCTACACATCAACGACTGGTTATGAATTGCTTGAGCGAAATTTCATCTGGATTTCAAATGCGGCGAGGTCTAGAACGCAGGCTTACGCAGTGGCTCTTGTTCGAGACTAGACATACCATGTTCCCACATCTATCTAGGCAAGCGGAACTTCCCGACTTGTCCCTGAATGATGCCATACAGAGCGCATCTGGAGAAGCTCGGAGTTCTATTTTGCGTTCACTATCTTTTAGGCCGTCAATACCTGACTGCACTTTGAAAGTACTCTCCTCATGGCTCCACAGCGGTCATCCCAACCTTGAAGACGTATTGAGGGCCTTTGGGGGACCGTCTCCTTTGCCAGACGACGTCCTTGATACTCTGGTGCTGCATCTTGATACTGAGAGTGCCGAAATACGAATTCGTGTAGCTGATGCTCTAAGCAGTCAAGCAGACCTGCCCCAGAAGCTCATCTATACGATAGCGAAGCACCTAGACAACGAAAACTCGGACAAGCTTACTGCGCTCAAAGCCCTATGCCAAAGACCATCCTTACCCGACGAAGTTATCCTACAAATTGTCAAGTGTCTAAATCATGAGTCCACAAATATTCGCGAGCATAGCCTCGATGCCTTGTTCAGCCTAGATGCCTTGCCGTTTGCGGCCCTGGCAGCGATTGAGGCGCGGCTGGACGATCCGGAAAGGGAGTTGAGAATAACGGCCTTTAGGGCTCTTTGCTCGCAACCATGCCTACCTCATGACATTGCTCAAGCCATTGCAGTGCGATTTGACCACGGGGACCCGACCTTTTTGGAATATTATGGTTATTTCGTCACCGCACCGGTCTTGACTGTAAGCCTTCTTTCGGCTTTACTGGAGCAGCTTGACGTTGATAAATGGATCATGTGGAGTAACACATCAATACTATTAAGCATGCAGCCGGCCCTGCCCGCAGAAGTTCTATCCACCATAGCGCTGCGGCTTAATGACCGTATCCCTGGCGTTCGTGTCTCCGCCATCGAGGTTCTTGGTAGGCGACCAAGGCTGCCTGACGAATTGCTGCTGAATATAGCGGCGATGCTTCATGACAGGGACGAACAAGTGCGTTCCGCCGCCGTTGGTGCTCTAGGCTCGCGGCCAGACTTATCGGAGGAAATCCGCACAGATTTCATGACAAAGTTTAATGATGAAGCTTTTTGTGTGCGGCTTGCCGCTGTTGAGGCATCACGCAAGCAGGTTTCCTTGTCCAAAGAAACCCTGTCAGCCATTGCCAACCACCTTGGTGATGATGCTCTAGCATTACGGAGAGAGGCTATAGAAGCACTAAGCGAAGTCGCTGAACTGCCGCAAGAGCTCCTTTCAGCTGTAGCGAGCCATGCCAACGATGAGGACTATAGAATACGACGGGCCGCTATGAAGGCGTTATGCAGGGTTTCGGTCCTGCCGAGCGACAGCGAGCTCTTCTATCACGTTCTGGGGGGGCTGCACAGTCATGACGAGGATGCAAGAGAACTTGCCGCGGAGGCATTAACCAAGTGTCCAAAGATCCCTGATGACATGTTTGCAGAATTAGAAACGATGATGAATGAAGAAAATCAAACACTGAAACGCTACGCCCTCGAAGCCCTTTGCAGACAGCCAGCCCTGCCCAAGACGGTTCTCTCAGCACTCTCAGTCAAGCTGAACGGTCTTGAGGAATTTGAAAGCTTTAATTTAGTCGATGTTCTCAAAGAATCTACGCGCGATTCGCTTTTTCCCTTCATCCTCAACAGCAGTCATGCTGCAGCGATCTGTAAGCCTCTAATCCTTGGAAGCCTTTGGAACCCCTTCAGCTTCTACATTGAAGACAATGAATTTTGCTTCAATTTTCCCGAAGGCGTCAGGCGATTTCCCATTGGAAATAGAAATCCAAACATCTTGGAACATCTCAAGATGGCGCGACCGGTAGACATTCCAGCTGTAAGCGGCGTAGTAGCAGGAGAAGATGATGAGGAATAAGTTGCAAAGTATATATGAAAACAACTGTTTTATTCGCGCTATGCTCTACGGAATAGGAACAATGGTAATTTGAAACATGAACTTTATTTACATCTATATTCTAGTCATTATTATTCTTAATTAAAGAAACAGACCCATAAGGCCTGCCACGTTTGGTGCTGTATTCCCCCTCCGAGACTCTTAGTAGGACAACTTCTTCTCCTCCGACTTGTTGGCGACCTGAATCAGGGCAGGCGCAGCGAGCGTGGAGGCAACAATGTCGTCGACGGCGGTAAAGTTGTTGCCAATGGTCAGGGCACCCAGGCTGAAGCCCTGCATGACGTTCTTCTCAAAGGGGAACTCGGCGGTGAAGGAGATCTTGAGGCCGTCCCACTTGGCGCCGGTGACGTCGACGGAGATGGGCTTCTGCTGGCCGGTGGAGTAGGTGAGGAAGAGCTTGCCCTTGGGGTCGGTGCCGGCAAAGGGCTTGGCCTTGTCGACGTTGGTCAGGTCGGCGCTGAAGTTGAGGGTCTGGTCCTTGCCCTTGATGTTGGCAATGGGGCCGCCATTAACAGCGAGACCGGCGAGGATGGGCAGGTTGATGTTGGTCAGAGGGTAGGGGCAGGAGTTGGGGACGATAAAGTTCTGCAGAGCGGTAAAGGCAAAGGGCGCGGGGACGTGGGTCAGGAAGGGCGACTCGGAGGGGACCTCGCGGAGGAGGTTGCGGAAGAAGCCGTTCTGCTCGCCCTCCTGGCCAATGACGGAGGAGACGATCTGGATGGGGACGGGCTCGCTCTCCTTGGCGAAGTTGACGTTGGCGCCCTGCAGAGCACCGAGGACGACGGCGGTGAAGGTCTCGGCGAGGTTGATGGCGCCGGCCAGGTCCGTGGTCGGGAACTTGTACTGGCAAGCAGAGGGGATGAAGGAGGCTCCGGCCGTCTTCAGGGAACCCTCAGCGGCAAGGGCATGCTGCTCCTCTTGCTGTATCAAAGGTTAGCATACTATATCAATGTGTACTAGAATGAACAATTTTCTTACGTCTCGGATAGTGGTGAGAATCTTGAGCAGCTTGTCCTTGTGCTGATGAACCTTGAAACCATCGACACCCTTGGTGACGTTTGTGATCAGAGAGTCGTAAAAGGCAGTCTCGAATAGCTCGTTGAAGCGGATAAGCTGGAATGTGGTGGTGCTTGCGGGTCCAAGCTTGGTAGGGAGATCGATGCTGGGGAGAAGGCCACCAGCCTGCTTGGCGATGGCGAGCTTCTGATCGGCGCTAGGGTTGGGGAATCCATCGTTGCTGGGAATGGCGGCAGCCGAAACGGAGCCCGCCAGAGCGAGGAGAGATGCGGTTGACTTGGTGAAGAGCATTGTGTATATGGATGGATGTCGGTGTATTGGTGTATTGGTGATTAGGTGTTAAGAGTCGAAGTATGGTGTTAGAGTTAAAGGTGATGTGCGTGGCGTGATGATCATTTTCAACTTGATGCAGGACCATTGACTTATATACCTGGACTTCTTCTGACGAGAGCCAGGCGCCACCACGTGTGGGCAATGGAAACTGAACTTTCCGAGCAGCCTCATATCCACAGCCACTCCAGCATCATGAAATCAATGCCGGATGTCGATGCGGCCGAACGCGGCAAGCACCCCATAATTGCTAAATTGGGCATGTAAGCTAATTGATATTTGGAAGAGCCATATACCCAGCAAGGCTGGCAGCTCATCCGTGTGGGAATTGCTGACTGCGGCGCTGGGAAGCTACACCGTTTTCATCCACACGCACCCACTCTGGCGCAGCCTTACTGGTTGAACCAACCATTTTGAGTCAGCCTTTTGGCCATGTGCTATATTTATGCTAACAAGCGCGAAAAGTTTGGGTGGCTCATTTCACCAAACCGCAGATTGGTAAGTGGCCGCTCCACAACCACGGCAAAATCGGCAGAGCAACTTTGTGAGCTATGATGGCAAGAATACTGAGTTGTTCCTATCTTCGCAAACTCGCTTGGCCCGAGCTTTTACCCTTTTAGCAAACTAAACAGAATAACTAAATATGGAAAATGAAACTTCTCAGCCCAATGCCGGGGCTGGCGCAATCGGGCTCACTGTTTGGCCGCTTCTTCAGCCAACTGCCATGGAAGCTTGAATGCGACCGGGATACTGCCCTCATTGCGACCCGATGGCGTCATCTCCAAATATCCATTGATGCCAGAAATTCTGTCAATGGAGTGGTAGTTGCCATATGTATGGTAGACCTGGCCATCTTGCAGCCGGAACACGCTCATAACCGGCTGCTCGCCCTTGAGATTCTTAACTCCTGCCTCCTCCAGCTCAGCCTTTGTGCGATAGCCATACTCGATAGGTGCGACAGCCTCATCCAGGGTGGCGTGGTAATCATAATTAAAGTCACTTCCGTGGCTGCTTACCCATGGGATGGTCCAGAAATTTTTGGCCTTCCAGCGAGCAATCTTGTCAATAGGGGCGCGAGACACAATGACGAGCGAGGTATCCTTCTCGGCGAGGTGTCGGGCATCGGGCGCGTTGGCAATTGTAAATGCGCAGCCATCGCATCCATCTTCCCAGGCAGGGTCGAACATGTAATGGTAGATGATGAGCTGCGAGTGGCCGCCAAAGAGGTCCTTGAGCGACAACTGCCCATCAGGGCCGGTAAAGCTGTACTCCTTGGTCACAGGGAGCATAGGCAGCGTCTGGAGCTCCGCGACTAGCGCTTCGTGGGCTTTGATATGTGCCTTTTCCTTGGCAAGAAATGCGATGCGCGCAGCACGCCATTCATCCGGGGTAGCGATCTAGCGTAGCGAGTCAGTCATGAACCATGCTGCGCTGCTGACAGATTTGGGAATGCAGCCGACTTACTTTGCCAGGCATATTGTCGGCTATGTGAAAAGGTAAGCGGAGTGGAGTATTTAGATTGATTTAAGTTTTGTTTCTGCCGGTTTTGCCGTTTCTGTCATGTCAAGCTATTCAGAGCAAGGCTACTCTTTGGACAGTCTTTATAGTGAATATTTGCACCCATCGTATTACCCGTATAGACAGACTCCTTAGAGTACAATTCTGATGGAGTAGGGTTGAACAACAGCTCACGGTGATGAGAGTTCCATCTGAGCGATTGCGTTAACATGGACGTCTTGGTCTGAAACTTTGCAAAAGATCCTTTCATTTTGTATGCCAGTGGCTTATTGCTGCCTGACAGCTGAGGTCATTCACGGTCCACTAGCGCACCAGTGCCGTGGTAAATGTTGTTTCTCGCCTAGCGTCCAGGCAGAAGTGCGCTGATCTTGCAAGTTTGACCTATAACTGCCCAGCAGCTGCCTGTCAGGGCATGGTTTGGAACTTGGAATCGTCGCAATCTGTAAAAGGATTCCCATCAAGTCAGTTACGAGCACGGTGATGAATGCATTGAACGACTGAATAATTAGCAACATTATCTTCAATTGTCTCTCATCCGAAGCAATCGGTGTGTTGGGGGTTTGCATTCCAAGTATAATGTACTTCAGGCTCAGTTTTAGCGACTCATGTTCGGTAGTCCCTCAGTTCAATTCCACAACAGACAGAACAACACTGAAATATCTTTCATCTGCTCGGCTTGATGCATGTTGGCCTGTGTGTTCATTATAACTTTCGAGTCAATCTAGCAAGCCTACAGAGACCATCTGCACCCCAGGAGTGCAAAAACACTTGGCCGACTCGCAGACAAGTAGGTGTAGGGTACAACGCCTTTCCGAACATTTTGCTGGGGGTAAACCAGGCTTAACATCGCCTCGGTGCCCTTAATCTGCTGCAATGAGATCATTTGCCAAGTTAATATATGACTCGGTAGCATCCTCCCGCGACATCCCCTTTACATCGTTCCAAGCGTTCCATTTGGCCTTTCCCTGCAATTGTTGCTACTTAGTACTTGTCAAAACCAACGACAAGGTACAAGAAGCAGAGCTCACCGTGAAATCCATCATGCCGGGCTGGTCAGTTTCATTGTCGCCAACGGTGGCTTGCTTGAAGAGACTATAGAGCTTTGAAGAGTAAGCACACTTGTAGGTTAGGATGAAAACCACCCAATGTCCTCCTCACCTTCAACAGGGTATTATTGTCAGGCTTTTGGCTTAGGTGCTTAACTTTTTCGGCAGCCGCCTTAAACTCGGCGTTATCTAATCCTACCGCCATGGTTAAAAATTAAGACACGGACTTATTTGAAATGGTGAAGGAGTTCAATATTTTCGTGGAGGATATCCGGCTGCTTTTAAAGAAATACCTGCGAGGCTAGCTGAGATAGTTTTGAAACACCCACGTCAGCAATGTGGGCAGCTCACATCTCTCAAGGCATAGTGAGCCAACTTAGACATGCAGTTGGCCAGCAATATGTTTTACACGTGCCAGCGCCTCACTCATTTCAGGAAACGCCTTTCCAGTAAACCCAGTTTTACCGTAACAGTTCAGGGGTTTTATTAAATAACATTGAGAATCACCGTTGATACGTGGCAAGGCGTCGTGACGAGTATTTGGATGTAAGCCACGAGGTGGGGAACTAGAGTGTCGTTCAAATGGCATTCCGGGCTTGGCCGGTTTCAAGGCGCTAGCCGTCTTTTCGGCTCTTTATTCACGACGCTGGAAAGATGCTCAGCGAGGATATGGGAACACAAACTGTGAAAGCGCCTCAGCGCCATTTTCCAATTGATGTGAAGCCTGCAGAGGGTGGCTGGACAACTGGTTTGTGGACATGAGGGCTTTTAAAGCGTGGCCTGCGCCGACAATCGGACGCTGAGATGGCTCCGAGTTTTTAACAGAATTATGAATCGACGACAAACTCAGCCATCTATTGTTAATAGCTGTCGGGGATGATTATCCAACAGAGGCAATGCTGGGCAATGCTTGCAACCAGAGGCATCCAAGACAGGCAAGTTTAAAGTGAGAGTTACCACAATGCGGGCCATGAAGGGCGATACACTTACTGTTTAAACAGTCTGCATGACCGGAGCCGCTTCGGCATTTGGGTAGGGAAATCGCACACTGACGGCGTGAAAGGCAGACGAGCTTAAAGTTGGAGATAATGTTCCCCGAATGATGCTTTAAATTTGAAGCGCCAAGCTTTGTTGCCTTTGATGTCCGATATGTGATCCACTAACACGGCCCCAGTTCCTCGGTATAGGCATAAGTTGAACGGAGTACGGAGTATGTCTTTGTCGCACTACCAAGCTTACAGAGATGATAAGAATAAACAGTATTGTTTTGAGCATAATTAGCGTCATGTCTTTGTCAAAAAAATCTCACCCACACAGTATGAATATTACTTTCTTCAGACCGTATACCTTTAAGCTAGAACAAAGCTACTTTCGGATTTATGTTTTGCTAAACATCCGAATTGGATGGCGTCTGCATCACGCCCGTAATGGAGCACGTAGCAGACGTTTGCCTGGCAATAAAATCGCTTCTTTCATTGATTGGACAGGAAATCAGATGGTGTCGGAAGCCAGCGCCTACCTCTCGTCCATCCATCTAACCAACCCGGCAGCGAAGAGCAGAGCGGCAGCAGGTACAGCGCACTGTGCTGGCATTCAAACTAATGCCTGCCACCGTCTTGGTCCATCGGAATCTCACACTCTCTTCTCCTACGACTTGAATCACTTTCCAACCAGGCAACCTCGCTTGGCCATAGTCGTGATGCGGCGATTGGTGGTGTCACGACCTACGTAGTAACTGGTTATGCCCACGCTATCCTCACTACAAGTAGAGTACTGCATTACGCCTAGAAAGGGCTCTTGTGTAAAATGAAATATTTAAAATAGTAACAAGGCGAGGTGTGTAATATACAGAACATGATGCACCGTAATAGCAGTATTTCACCTCAAGCATGCCTTTGCCTATGCTGCAGGCGTAATCTGTACGAGTATGTACGCCGAAACTAGCGCCGATCGAGCCCTTGCCCTGATGCCGATCCGTCGTCAGTTGGTACGCCATGAGAAGACCAGCCTCATTTCTCCCCAGGCTCCTCCGGCTCCTCAGGCTCCTCCGGCTCCCCAGTCTCCGTGCAAAACAAATCGCATAGCGACTCGCAGTATTCGCAGTCATCATCATCCTCCTGTACACGTTGTCTGTTAGTATTGAAGTCATCCGCGTTTGAATAGTACATACACAGCCACTATCACTGCAATACTGGGGGCAAGATGAGCAGGAGACTGCGTCTTCCTGCCGTTTCGAGATACCCGTCGTCAGCTGGTTGCATGCAGCCTGTGCGAATTTAAAACCGGCGTCTATAAATCAAGTTAGCAAGTATTGTCTGCGGGCAGATTTGCAGAGAGTGACGGCATACCCTTATAGTGTTTTTCAATTCCGCATTTCTTAATGCAAGGCGCAGCCTTGGAAGTAATTTGGTCGAGGTTATCGCAGAGGCTGCCAATCGGGCCGCTGCCATCACACTGAATGCTACTGGCAGCCTTGCCCAGACATGGCATGGCGCATTTGGCCTTTTTGAGTAGTGGCCCCGCTTGCTGGAGGAGGGAACCGACATCGAGAGCATAAGCCATCGAAGCAAAGAGCACAACAGTGGCGGCCCTCATTTTCATTTTCTGGTGGCGATTGGTGAGGTACAGCGATTGCTATGTAGAAGAAATGTGTGTTGGAGTGACAAGTATGAGGAATCTTGGAAATGCATTTGTAAAACAGAGGATAGAACACATACTTATATACCAGTACTCCTTCAGGGTGAGCAACCAACACGACGTCCACCTCGGCCCTCCACAAGCACTGACAATCCGCCGAGACTATACAAGGGTACACAATTCATACCAAGGTCTTGGATGTACATTTAACTTGTCTAACCATCTGTCTTGGACCCGAGGTGGTAAGTCAAGGGATTTAACGGGCCGATCATAATATGGGAGGTTTGTCCATGCTGGCGAGCGCCAGTACAAGTCGAGGAAATGTCTTACTTAGTAGGCGACCAGCAAGAATAGCGCGCCAAATGAATAATAGCTACAACTATGCCAAAGACTAGGATATCAACATGAAATAAATTTAAATGAATCATGTAAAAGCTATATTAACACTAATTAAATATTTTCGGCTTCTGTCTACTTCTTGTAGTTTTGTATTTTGTACTACTTCAATATAGCTAATCAGTTGATTTTACACTCCTCTTGTTTTGAGCTCAAGTGACGCCTCTTTTCTGTACCAGGGTCAAATTTAGTGTCAAAAGGATCTACCAAGGGAGTCAAATATTTGCCTTACACCTGGTAGAACTTCTATTGTAGAGAGCCGGGGACAAACCAGGCCCAGATAACCCAAGACATCCACTGAGCCGTGTTTTATTATCTTTTTTAGCACTTGTAGTACAAGCTAAGACCTCGAGTAGCGATTAGCCATTATTTAGCGGTGATCAGGTAAATTTGTGAACCGCGCATAGCGCCTGCAAAACAGCCGTACGCTTCGGCCAATCGTCCTAGATGCCAACAACTGGTCCCTTGACCTGAGTGGGACAGACATAATTTCTTATATACGGTTTTGTCTTGCATTGTCTTGCATGGACAAGACACGTGTTGCTGCGTGGTCATGGCGACACGGCCGGCGGCCACTCTTGCCTTGAGGACAATACGTACTCACATGGACAGGCATAACGGCGACCATAACGTGCGCAATAATTTGCATCTCACTCTTCCTCACGACGCATTAAGCTAACGCGTCTGCGTTGGCACCGCCCGTCTCCATCCAGCACGTACGCAACACGCCGTCGTGTACTAAAGCGAGCACGACACTGTACTTTGGAGTGCTGCCGTTGCTCGGATAACTTTACGTTGACAATAGATTGGCCTGGTATGGTAAAGAGAAAAGAGAAAGATTTTATATACGTGTAAACGTATAAACGTGTCTGCTTCGTATAAACGTGTCGGGTTGTGGTCATGTCAAGCCTGAAGCGAACAACGGTATTCATGGTAACCCGAGGGATCGGTCCTCGCTCCTAGATCCTAGATCCTAGATCCCCAGTTAATCCTACTTCAGTGGGCTTCGAGTTACTACTGCGACCTCAATTATGCAGGAACCGCATGAAGCAGATGGGTACACTGGCAAAAAAAGCAGGTACTCACAAAGTAACCGGACTGTACCGCCTTTTTTGGGCACTTTGCATACCCATTTTCGACTTTTTAGCCCCAACCCTAATCTTTTAACGAGAGTCACAGCAGTAGCTAGTTATGCTCAGAACAATAGTAGCTCAGGAGTACCCCGTACGGAGTAGTGACTCGAAGCAAGCCCCTGCGCTGCTGGCAGACTAGGCCAACGGCTGACCAAGCAGAGGGATGCCAAGGTATTTTTAGATACGATTCAGTCCCCTTTTGGTAGCCATGCCATAGACCATTACTGCGACCAGGGCGTAATTGATTCCCAACCCAACTTGGCGCGAAAATTGGTGTGTCCGGCCGGGCTCGCCGGAGGGACAATAGCTGCACCGGCCGTAAATATTTTTATTTCCAGCGTGCAGCAGTGTAAAAGAAGAGAAAGTGCATTTATTTGTATTAAATGTCCAACATATTCATGCCGGTAACCAACAAAGTTGTAGAGTTCTTCAGAAGGAAAAACGGAGGGTTGAGCTGCAAGCCTGTGGGTACCGGCCAATTGTATAGACGCAAATGCTTGCGAAATTGCACCAATAGTACTCTGCGATTTGGGGGCCTGCGATAAATGACTCTGCAATTAGAATACCTGGACCAAATCTTCATGCTGACGCTGGACCCTGGCCGATTTGGAGATACCTAGCCGGCCAAAACCCACACCAGGTCCAGCTCAGCCCCGTCACAAAGCTCCGACAGGCTACTATTCACGGCGACTCAGCCAACGAGGCCACCAGTCATGGCAGCACTATCAGAGTTCTGCCCCCTGCGCCTTTGCTTCATGGCGGCGGGTCAAGATGCTGACCTCAGACGCCTAGCAGCCTTCTACAGCGGACTCTGAAGATGCTCATTGGCCACATCATCGGGGCTTGCAAACTAAAACAGCCTTAAGGACGTTAGCCTCGCAGGAAACTGCTCCATTGCCGTCTGGGATGCCTGGCTAGATGGGACATGTCCGTTTGGAATCCGCCAAGCTTGCGTATTTCCAGCAATGGCCGCCATCAGCCTTGCGGGCCGAAGGGGGTCGAATAAAATTCATATAGAAGCTTGTGTCTGGTGGCGGCTTGTGCCTTGATTCTTTCAATTCATTGATTGACGACGAAGGACGATCTTGCTGGCTGGTCGCAATCATGGAACCCACTCGTGATGAGCACGAGTTGCATGATAATTTGATACCCTCTAGTTGGCAGCGCGACGCGCAAGGAGACGTTCGACGCAGCAGCTATGGCCAAGGTACGCTTTTCAACGCGCGAGCAAAAGGAAAAAAAAGGGTTCTCACGTACTGATGCTCGGTACAGCTCCACAAGGCGAGGAAATGCACGTTGACGAAGGCGCACCCTTACATCAGGTCCCACGCTATGACGACGAGGACGAGGACGACGAGGATCAAGACATAACTGGGCCGGGGAGGCTGCCGTTTCGCTCACGGCGCTACGATCTGGTACCTGACGACTCGGAATTTGCTGATCCGTTGGCCTCGCCACCGGTCCCTATCGCGAGCGAGGCGTACCGCTACAACAACGAGTCGCTGCATGTTGGCGTCTCCTCGGACCGCAGGGACTTTAGCAGTGCACAGCCATCACCAAATTTGCCGCCGGATTCCGAGCAGCTCCTACCGCGAAGCGGCCCCAAGGGCAAACTATGGACGCCATGGTGGCTCACCAAGATTTCGCTGCTCATGTTCACAGCCATCTTTACGTTGCTTCTTGTCGGTACCATACTAGTGTATTACTTTTCGCACTTGAACAATGGGTTTGGTGCGCAGACCGAGGCAAACCACTACCTTTGGAGATGTCTCCCAACAGCGGGTAAGACAACCATTCCATTGCCGCCCGTGATTTGAAGAAAGTCGTACTAACCGCAGCAGTGCTTGTATTATTGGCCATCGGCTGGCGACAGGTCGATTATTGCGCCAAGATCTTGATGCCGTGGAGCGACATGTCCAAGGGTCTGACGGCGCCGGAAAGGAGCGTCTTTCTCGATTATGTCACACCTGCTCTCCCTGTAGGATTCTATCGTGCACTTAGAAACCGCCACTGGCCAGTTGTTTTGACCAGCCTCAGCTACATGCTACTCATCGGTTCAGTAAGTGTGCTTTTCATCCAAGGATAACGGTAGCTGTCTCTAACTAATTTCCCAGATGCTCTTTTCAACGGGACTGTTTTTGCTCGAAGATTCATCCGTCAGTGAAAAGAGAAGCGATATCAAGGTCATGTCACAGTTCAAGTTGGCGCCGGACGCCGATGCAAAGAACTTCTGGAATGTTGGACCCGGCGCCGCTCAGCTCTACAATGCTGTCAACTTCCAGGGCCTTCACTACCCAGCAGGCACATCCGAGGACGCCGTTGTCCCCGATTTGCAGATTCCGCAAAACAGAGACACAGCCACAAATACCAACTATTCGGTCTCGGTCGACAGTCTTGGCTTTGACCTCGCATGCGAGCAGCTGCCCATCACAAATGCGACCAAGACATCCATTTCGTGGAAGAGCATGCTCGGTCAGTACTTTGTTACCGATGTCAACACCTCAGACTGCGCCATCAAGGGCATTCCGGTCGCCGGTGGCCCGGACCACTACAAGTACAATGATCCGAATGCGACACAAAACTACCAAGCACAGTTTCAAGTCTACCCATGCAACACCGGCTGGGACTTTAGCAGAGCCGAGGCCAAGCCCGATGATCCCAGCGCCGCAAAGGTCTTTGATCCCACGGCCGATCAGCGCGTCTTTCTGTCCGTTACCGACATCGAAATCTCCCCATACGACAAGTCACTCAACGCCCCGACGTACATGTACGTCAACAAAATCACGGCTTTCCTGTGCAAGCCATCATACGGCGTGGGCACGGCGACAGTATCCCAGCCCAACGTCATAAACGGCGCAGCGCAGGTTTCGAACCAGCAAAAAGCAGCCGACCTGAAGCCCATCGACGGAGTGCCTAGCGGCGGTGTGGCCATGGCTGTCCACGCCTCGTCGGAAAGCCTCTACCTCGGCACTGGTGGCAAAGACTATGCCCTCTCGGAGATGGTGCCGACCTTTTTCCAGTTCATGACGATGAAGGCCAAGACGGACACCATTGGCGCCTTCACTGACCCAGATCTGCTAAAGAATACCGCGACAAGCGTGTACAAGGGCATGGCGGCGCAGACCATGCACCTTCTTGCACGACAGGCGTCGCCTGAAAAGGCTGTTCAGGGTACCATTGTCTACCCTGGCGAGAAGCTCGTCGCATACCTAATCTCGACTATTTTCATGTGTGCATTCCTTGGTCTCAGCGCAATTATTTCCTTTTCTCTGGTCTTCATTGCCCCTCGGGCCGTCGTACCTCACCGCCCCGGAACCCTGGCTTCCATGGCTACCATCATGGCAACCAGCCCGCTGCTGCGACAGGTCGTGGCTGGCGCTGGAAAGTCAAGCGCATCTGGCCTACGCCAGCAGCTAAACGAGTTCCGCTACAAGACCGTCATCTCGTCGACACCATCGTCTTTCCGTCTCGATGCAATTCGGCAAAATGAGACTGAGGCTATCCGCGCCGACCGCAAGGCGGCTTCCAAGTCCTCTTGGTGGCACCCAACAGCCAGCCACTGGTGGTTCCTTGCCATAGCTCTCATCGTCCCGCTTGCCATGATTGGTGCTCTCGAAGGCATTCAGCGCATCTCGGACAGGAATGAAGGCTTCCTGAGCGTGAACAACTCTGGTGCGACTATCCTGACCACATTCGTCCCCGCTGCTGTGTTGCTGGGGGTCGCTAGCATGTATGGCAAGTTTGCAACAATGGCTGCCGTTTTCGCTCCATTCACAGCACTGAGAAAGGGCCGTGCTAGTGCAGGCCGTACTATGCACTTCAATGTCCTCGGCCGAAGTCTTCCTGTTGCCTTTTTCCGCTCTGTCAAGGCCTGGCACTTTGCAGTGGCCATTCTCCTCATTGGTAACTTTGTCGCTGCGTTCCTGTCCATTGTGGTATCCAGCCTCTACAGCGTCGTTGAGTTTGACCGGCCAGAAGACATGACCATTCACCGCATGGACAACTTCAAGCTCAATAATGCCAAGCTGGCTCTGCAGGACAACCACGCTGCGTCCATGGATAGCCTGATTCGGTACGCCGGACTCAACTACTCGCAATGGACATGGGAGGGACTTGCCTTTCCCAAATTTGCGCAAAACGAGTTCCCCATTGACCAGCTTCTTGGCGGCGCGCCGCTCGTGGCCAAAGTACAAGCTCTCCGACCCGGATTGACTTGCCTGTCTGTCCCAGCGACAGATCGCGAAATCACGCAAGTCGAGGACAAGCAGGATCCGTCCGCCTATGTCAAGCTCCCCTACCAGAATGACTACTGGACGCCCATCCCCGGGCAAATCACCGTCGGCTTCAACACCACCATGAACTTTTCCGACTACTGCGAGACGCCGCCCACGACCAACGTCTCCCAGACGAGCTGGATGCAGTACTTTAGCGTGCCCAACGACACCAGCTCCGCGTACATTGGCAAGGGCTCCGTGCTCCTGTGGAACGAGAAGGAGCTGTACGGCGACGGCGCCGTCAACACACACTCGTCGTCGCACGCCAACGTCGACTTTGACACGGCCGACCACGGGTGCCCCAGCTTCGCCGTGACCTTTGGCACCATCAAGGCCGTGCAGGCGGGCCACGACGGCGACGTGAATTCTTGGAAGTTTGAGCACGACCTCGCCAGCGTCGTCTGCTACCAGACCTTTGAGGAGGTCACCACCGAGGTCACCTGGCGGCTCCCCGACTTTTCCCTCGACGCGACCCGGCCCCCGCGCGTCGACGAGTCCTCCGCCACCCAGCTCAAGTCCAACACCACCACGGGCAGCCTGCGCTTCCAGATCCCCGTCAACGCGTGGCTCGAGGGCCTCAGCGACCCCATGTACAACCGCAGCATGCCCGCACCCTCCAATGGGCCTTCCTCCAACAATGACGTCGACGAGTTCATCGACGCCCTCATCTTTGGTAAAGACGGCGTCCCCATTGCCGAAATCATTGGCGAGATTCAGACATGCCATCTCGGCGACGTCGTCACCACCGCGTACCAGAAATACATGGCGCAGGCCGTTTCACTTAATATGCGCTCCACAGAAGGCCTGAGCAAGCGCGCGACGGGCATCACGGGGACCATGTCGATTCCGGGCCGCCGCCGGCTGGTGCAGAACGCGGCGCCCAAGATTGCGCTGCAGGTCATGCTGGGTCTTATGGTGGTGTGTCTCGTCGTCGCGCGGCCGCTCGTGCGCGTCGGCAAGGTGCTCCCGCACAACCCGTGCACGATTGCGGGCCTGGCGGCGCTGCTGGCGGACAGCAGCCTCGCGACGGACAAGGCCATCCCCGCGGGGTCGGAGTGGCTGGACGACAAGGGGATGCAGAAGGCGCGGCTGTTTGGAGGCTGGACGTTTGCGCTGAAGTGGTGGGATGATTCGGAGAAGCAGGCGGGCACGAGGCGGTATGGAGTTGGTACGGAGAGGGATTTGGGGTAATTTTTAATCATACGCAAGGAAGCAACCTTTTCATCGAGCGAGTCTACTTTATTCACTCGGCGTTTCATTTTGTAAGAAGAAAGAAGAGGAGATTTATTTATCAAAGCCACACAGCTATTTCTAGTTTGTTCATAGACGTCAGTCGTCAATTCATTGCAATACAAGTGAACTAATTCAAGGCTATATCGCTGCATCTAGTGTTGCTCATGTACATCATTTCAATTCATTCAGCATTCAAAGGCATCTCCCACCCAACGCAGCATTCACTCGTTTAGAACAGCTCCAACCCAACAAGTGCCGCCGCCATCATCAACATGGCTCCCACCTTGGCCCTAGCCGCCGCACTGTCTGAATCACCACCAGACGAACCTCCTCCACCACCACCACCACTACTACTCCCGCCGCTGCTCTTCACCTCCTTCTGCACCTCCTCCGCGTACTGTCCCTGCACGTTGCCCCTCGGCCAGTACTCGCACGCCACAAACCACCCCTTAGTCCCGCACAGCGTCCTCTCGCAGCCAATCGTCGTGGTATTCTTCCAGACCAGCTGGGTGAAGTGTCCCGTCGCCTCGGTGAAGCCCGGCTTGCCAAAGTTGTACTTGTCCCTCTCGTCGCCCCACGCCTCGACCGACGCCGTGGCGTTGGCGTACCCGATGGCAATGTTTTCACCATACGGGCCTCCAGAATGGGCAAACTTGCAGCTATCCGACGCAGCCTTGTCGAGATACCCCTTGGCGAAACTGGCGAGGGTGTCGTTCCAGGTCACGGCCGTGGCGTTGTGCTCGCGCCGGTAGACGTTTGTGCTGTTGAGCATGGCCGAGGTGAAGACGTAGCGCTTCGAGTAGGACGGCTCCTGGGAGGGGATTGCGGGAGCGGCGGTGACGGTCACCACGCTGGCGGTCGCGGCGCGGAGCAGTAGCAGTGCGGAGAGGAGAAGGAGACGGGTCAGGATGTTCATTGTCACGACGTCGTGTTTGTATTTTGCCTGTGCATATGTATGTATGTGTATTACTTGCTGAGTATGTACTGTAAAAATGTAGTTGAGCGTTCGAAGAGAGTGAGAGAGAAAGTGTACAAGTAAAGGGGAAATAAATTAAACAAGAGGAAAATAAACAATGACAACATCCATTACCAAAGCCAACCAAGAAGCATCGTATATGAACGACATCATCGTCAATCACGTCCCGGATTGGGTGGAAATGTGGCTTGCAGCGAGCGACAAAGGGCCAAAAACAGGGTTTTTGGCTGGTAACGTCTCGTCAGCGCACACGCCTGCCCAATAAACACACAAAGGATCAAAAACAAAACAATTCGCTTGAGAAAAAAGAGTTAGATTCAACGTTTCAAAGACGACACCCACAAACCGTTGATCCAGCCCTGTCGCGTTTTTGGTAAACATGGTGTATTGGCAAGTAACGACTCCGTCGCAGAATCGCCTCACGGGTGGCCGCTTGTTTCGCGACCTTAGTTTCGGCGCTTATCACAGCGGTTTCAAGTCTGGAAGGGCTGACAAGATGCCCGTCCACGATTCATTACCGTGGGCTGCAATTTTCATGCGAGCAGAGTTGTATGAACATAACGCCAGAAATATAGAATGAGGGATTCAAAATAGCAGTCCCAAAGCAGCGAGGCTACCGTTCATGCCATTCTACAAAACAGCCTAGCCGGAGAATGCTCCTCGGTCCGTACTCGGGCCAGTTACCTCATTCATGCCCAGCAGGGGAATCATTGCCGTATCGGTGCTATAGTTAATCTGCCGATATGGGCATGGCTTTGATGCACCTGACCCAAAGAGCATCATCCTGAATCCTCCAACGGCAACGGCAGCTAGGCAAGCTTGGTATGCAGGCTGCCAGCCTACTAGTAGTGCCCTGCCAGCCACCGTCTCCGTATGCGCGAGGCGTCTTGCAGTTGCATGTATTTACGGCAACTGTCGCTGACGTACATGCTACAATCAATCCTGGTGGCAATATTAGCCACATTGCTATTCCGTCAAGGGCTACGTTTACTGTATAGTAATAAAACCGTTATTGGCCCATGCGATGAGCGCCATGCGAGGCCGGGGCACGGGTTATCCGGCTTTGGTGAATCCGGCCACCGACAGCAACGGCAGCCGACTTGGATGCCGTCGTGGACATACCTTCCCTGAGCATTTAATTAAATCTTGTCCGTGCTCTATGGCTCAATAGTTCGTGGCTCGAATCGGGGTACTCCCCGCCCCCCAAGCTCCCCCACATCGGCAAGCTGGGTAAGTCAAAAGAAGCAAATTACTGAGCGGGAATACAAAGCCTCGCGTGTCCACACCTTCCAAAGCTAGTTGACCAGAGGGCGCCGAGCAGGGGGTAATAAAGGATTCATCCGTCGTGAAATGAATGCTTCGCAGAACAAGCCCACTTTTCTGAAGAACAAGTTCTTTTCCTGCATTGGAAAAAAAAGTGGTCTCATCAGGCAATTTGCTCCGCCAGGCCAGTCATCGAAATGTTCTAGTCCGTAGGCCGGTGTGGTGGTGCCGCGGACGACCAGCGTGGCGGCTTTCGGAACCGGAAATGCAGGTGCTTGGCGGCCTCGCAGATGGATGCAATGCGAACGGGTAAAAGGATCGTGATTTTACACGGCGCAAGTCGCAGTAGCCGTCGACTGGAGAACTTCGGACATGACATTGCCCGTAAACGTCAGACAGTCACTACACAAGCCGATACAAGAGCCTGCTCCGTGTGCCGGCGGCCACTATCTTGAAGTCACCGTGCTGCTCTTGGTGCTAATAGACAATTAGACAATGCATGCAAATGTCAGAGCCAAGCATCAATGTATGCGTTTGCCGAGTCTCTTCCAGGTGTTTTACCCTTCTTCTTCTTGCAGACTATGAAAGTCGCGCAGACTGCCAATATTCTGTCATTTGCCGAGAACTGCCAAGCTCCGATAACAGGGATTGGTCAAGTTGGGTCAGGCAAAGTTTGTATGCGCACCGTGTTAGCGATACCTCTTATGTTGCAGAGGCTGGAGACCGCCGTTCCTCATAAAGTACCACCTGGCAACATATGGCTCGGTGCCTGCAGGCGCATACAGTCGAATTAGTAAAACCGAGCAACTGTGCTGTTGGTGTGGCCTGCAGACATGCGGCTTCTCACCAACTCGGTATAAAGTGGTGTGGAGTCTTGTCGCATTGCATGCAAGCACGTTGCAATGAAGGGGCGGTGCTTTCCGCAGCTCAATCATGGCTCAAAGACATGATCAATTGCACAGAGCAGGGCATTCAGTTATCCCAACTTTGGCTTATTGCCTTGATAGTTTTGGGAGCGGCCATTCCATCTCGGCGAGCAAGGAGCTGCGCTTTCGGGTCTTACGGCGCCACCAGCGCGTACCACAACTGGTAGTTGAATCCGGGGTAGACCAAGAGTTCCTTTTCCGTGGCTTCCGTTACCATTGATCCAGGGCCGTGGCACCAGAATTCATTGCATTAGCAGTCGTGGTATTGATCAGCTGGTCTGATCCTATTACTACATGGTGGTGTACCCGTACTGAACTCCGACCAGAGGTGCGGCTTGCGTGTGTCGTCGGGAAACTAGGCTAGTCCGTGGCCCTCCCAACAAATTGGCACGACGCAGATCGCCAGCGTCTGGTAAATCATCACATGTCTAGCTTGCGTGGGATTTTCGAGATGGCTATTATTGGCTCGCTTGTCTGTAAATGGCCACTTTAATAAGCCATACTCTGGCGTAGTGCCAAAGGTCGGATGTAGCAAGAGCCGCGACGCCAACACATCAGGCATGTCGAGTGATTGCAAGCGTTTGCACGGAGGGATTCTGACATATTTTGATCGACTTTTGCAGCCCACAAAACAGGCTCTTGATGGATTGGTGAGATTGCGTGTCAGACTGTCAGTCGGCGAGGTGGTGACGTGGAGCAAACTCTATTACATGGCGCCTAGCTTTCATGCGCGACAATTTCTGAGGAGGCCTGAGCCATCCTTGACAGAAGGTAAGCCGTTGCAAGGTCTTTCGTTGGAGCACACAGATGTCTCAGATGCTCCTGGCAATATGCTGTGTGCTATTTCATAGTTGAATGCACTCATCTGAGCGTTGTGGCGCGTCCCACCCAATTATCCGGGGAAGGCTGGGGTTGAGACGGGGGCGGGAGATTGATGGTTGCCGTGTCTAGGCTGGGTCCATGATGTATTCTGGATCTGCTCGTGTCAAGACTCAAGAGTAACAATGGGATCAATTCGTCGGAAACAGTTGTTCATTGCGCATGTAGATGAAAGGGCAAATATAGTTTGACAGCTGCAGCCAAGAGGTTTAATGAGGAATATACAAGCCATGGCCAAGTATTTCTGACATGCACTGCTCAGGTTTCCGCTTCTTGTAAGCGCTGGTGTTTGCGAGAGCATGGGATCCATACGCAGCGGTCTCTGCCTGCAGCAGTACAAAGGTATTGCTTTGAATTGGGAATGTAAAGATGTATGCGCAGATTTGAACAATTGGGCGCCTTGTTCCGCAAGGCGTCTGTGACAGGGAATCAGACAGGGAATCAACAGGGGTGGCTATCAAAACCGTGTGGGCAAAGTTTGATGTAAATTGGGAGCGATTCTTGCCATGAGACCGGTCATTTCCTACCCAGAGCCGCTTTCCAGGCACACAAAGAAATGTGCTGTGTCTACTTTATTGGAGAACGGGAGACATGTCTCTCTCGCAATATGAACGGCATTGCAGGAGCTACCCGGCGAGGACCAGGGACCAAGGCTAGATAGACACTCTGGCTGTGCTGGAAAGACGTCGCTTCTTATTGATTGCGTTTTGAATAGATTAAAGCCCCAAAGATCTAACTCGAATGCCCCGTAAAGGCAGTTGAATCGTTTGATTCCTTCTTGGCCACTGGCCAGGTGACATCTCACATCTCAAAACGGGACATGGATGGCTGGAAATTGGTTGCGCACTGTGTGACGGGCCTGGCTTATTTGGGGGAAGCTGCAGCTGCAGGCTCAGGACTAGCTCGCTGAAGGGTTGCACTAGCAGTGCTCATTCCATCATTGCAAGTTGGGGCGAGGGTTGTCGACTACCCTGTAATCAGCGCTGGCGAGGAATCGATCGACTGTTTTAGAATGAATGGCCAGGCGCTAGACAGGGGCTAGGTGAGGTTTTGGGCGCTAGAAGAGGAAAGCATGGCCGTGATGGTGTTGGTGAGCCGGGTGTGGTGGTGTCTACTGGGAGGTCTAGAATTGGGCAACGCGAGCCACTCCCGTGTAGTCTGGTCAATCTTGACAAGTGTGGCTCATCAATCAACTTGTCAATACTGGCGGATCAAGGTGCGAAAAGCGCAGGTGCTGGGCGGTTTGCACTGGGTCGGTGCCTTTGGTGTGCCGATCGGAATCGTTCAGTAGCGGAATGGATGATGCTGTTTTGCTCAATACCTGCAGTGCCTGTTTTAAAAATAATAAAAATGCATATTTGTCACACGGGGAAGCATCCCGAGTCGTAGCACAGCTGTGATATTGGAAGAGGGTATTTTTGCAATAACTTGGTTAACTTATTGTGGGCTGCAGATATGCATGCAACAGCCCATTTATTATCTTGGGAACTGTGTCGATGGGACCACAATAAGGGGTAGAGGCATGAAAGGATAGGCGGAAAATAATCACGCATCTCGGTGGATCGTTGGAATGGATTGCCAAAAAGAATCAAGGCTGGTGAGAAGGGGAGAAAATTTTGCTGTGCTGCGTAGCATCGTGCGTTTGTGGTGCAGGAGTAGGAAATGAAGACGAGAAGCGTACAGAGTAGGGTCGGCTTTGACAGCTGCCAGACGGTCTGCCGGCAACAGCCGAGTACGCGGGCGGACGAGATGCACTACGGAGACTAGATGCAGAGGTTCCTAGATGTAGATATAATTTCGGTGAGATGACACTTCTATATATTTGATGCATTTTGCAACATTGTTGAACCATGCCGGGTTACTGTGGTGGCGGAGCTGGCTGAATGTTGTGGCAACATGGCTATTAAGAGGGAGTCGCGATCCGGCCGAGAAAACAGCTAGAAAAAAAGTAGTGCTGATGGAGGAAAAACGAGAAAAATAAGAAAAATAAGAAAAACAAGGTGAAATCACACAGACAGTAATTAATAGTTTGCATCATTAAACACTGGTAGAGTGCATGCCACAATTATAGATTGGGTGCGGCCGGCTGCCTGCTGACTGCTCGGATGCCCGGTACCAGCCGCCGCCATTTCCACGATTCGGAGTAGTATGAAGCACGACGTACCTGATTACCGGCCTACTTGGTTTATCCGTTGATGGCCATCTCAATAATCCCGGCCTGTGTCTCCAAACTGGACACGAGGTGTCAGGTGTCTCGCGCAGGGTGTAACAAGTGGTACCTCTCGAAGGCGATGCAGCCAACGGGGAGGGCCGGAATGACAGCCCTAAAACTGGTGAGTTGCAAGATGTTTTACTTTTACTCTACTCTGCGGATTGGAATGAGACATGTCATGGGAGCATTATCAGCATCTGGTATTGCCAGCAGCATCCAAGGGTCTCTGGACTGGCAGGCAGAGGTGCGAAGTACTCTGTACAAGGAGATTGTCCTCTGCACTAACAGTATTAATAGAGGCTGATGATGGCCCCGTCTTTTGTCCCTGTCTGTCCCCTGTCTGACCCAGTACTCCCACAGTCTCCTACAGCACGCCGTAGTGCCCAGATACAGAGTGGCTTGCAGCGAGTGCAACGCTGGATGGGCGCCACAGGGCCCTGTTTTACTGGCGGGTTCTAGGCCCCTGGACAGCCTAATGCACCTAATGCACCGAATGCACCCAACGCACCTCGTCTGACCAACCAAAGGCGGCCAAGGACGGGTGCCCCATCGGGCGACTCCATCCACCTGGGCGTTTTAGGGGATGCGTCTGCGATTTGCTGGTTGGCTGGCTGGCTGGCAGCAGGTGGGCAAGCAGGGTACCTTGTCCCAAATCCTTTTGTCTTTTCCCATTTGCATCTTCCTACTCCGTATTAGTGAACCACCAAGTTAGCTAGTAGCTAGTGGGAGAAGCAAGCCACGGGCTCGCTAGCGGCGTTTTTGGAAGCTGCTCTGGAGACTGTTGGACCCGTCGTTGGTTAATGTACCCAGCTACTCGCAGGCGTCGCAGAGCACTATCTGGCTTGTCTGCCACGGTCTGCCCACAGAAGGCATAGAGATGCTCCACGCTGGTGCTGCGAGCCTGCAGATGCGCGGAACCAACTAAGCTAATATCAACTAGTAGAAGCAGGCATACTGGTAGTGTTATTTTTAATTTATCCACTGTGGCTATTGCTATTGCTGCATTTGTTTCGGCGCCGAGGGATGGTGTCAACTGCAGTCTGTAGTGCAGGCCTGCTGCAACTCGCAGCGCAGCGTCGGTACGGATATGGTACTGGTAGTGGGCCTCCGGATGTGCACCGTGTCGCAGATTGCAGTATTCACTGTGCGGCCAGTCCAGTGCAACGCAGCGCAACGGCGCAGTGCCGCTCAGCAAGAGAGACATGTCTAACAAAACGGGCGGCCCGTCTGGGATGGCTCATGACGGCATTTATCAAGCTCATTGTTGATAAAAAGAAAACAAAAACGTAAGAGCTATCTGGACTGCCGAGTCCGTAGACGCCAGCATCTTTCGTTAAGTCGCTGTGATTGATGGATGGTGATTCAACATTGGTGGCGCCTTCAGTGGGCACAGTGGGCACTGCAGCAGGTACCCTCGCTAATCCACTCTGAAGCCAAGTACCTAATCAGTCCAGGCTGGTAGTTAGCAGCCCATTTCCCGCACAGTGCGCAGCTTCACTCATCCGCTACCAGCTGTGGCACATAAACCTTGTTTCCTTCTCACACCCTCCTTTCCTCTCTCTCTCTTCTCTCCTTGAGCAGCAATTGCTTCGACTGGCGGGCTCGAGTTGTTCTAGAGCGACGAATTTCTTTCCTTTCTTCCTCCAATCCTTCTCCCGCGCGCATCGCTGCTCTCGAGATTGGCATGCACCTCGACCTCTCACCAACACACACCACCCTCGCCCTCCGACCGTCTCGTTTGCCTCTTATCGCCCCTCCATAATCTCACAAACCGTCCGTCACCGTCACCGTCCCCCCCGCCATTGACGTTTCTTCCCGCCGCTCTGCCTCTTCTGCCCCACGACAGCTTCTGGCCGCCTCAACCAACACTCACCGCAGCCACCATCAACCCTCGGCTCGGCGCCAAACGATTTTCGTGCTCATTTTCTCTTGGCTTGGCCATGGTAATGAACGATTCTGCCTTCCGGCCCTCGCGCTCTTCTTCCATCATGGCGTCCGCATCCCCAACCAACGGTGCTGCGCCTGCCGCCACCATGGCCGCCAAACCCACCACTGACGATTCTGGTGAGAAAAATTCCCGCCCGCGCTCACAGACGCCTCACTTGCAGACGTTGTGCATTTTTCACCTGCCAGCACCCACCTTCTGCGCTGCTGTCATTCTCCAGTTGCGCTTTGCGCTTGCGCCGGCGCCTGCTGAAAAAAAAAAATCACTGCTTTCTCTGCTCTTCATCGGCTTAAACTCTGCTAACATACCTGCCCATGCACTCCAGCTTCTACCATTACCGTCAACACCACCAAACCGGCACCGCCCACCTTTCCCGCTCCAAAAACCGATAAGCCGAGACCCCACGTCTGCTCAACGTGCCAGCGCTCCTTTGCCCGCCTCGAGCACTTGAAGCGACATGAGCGCTCCCACACCAAGGAGAAGCCCTTTGAGTGCCCAGAGTGCCAGCGATGTTTTGCCCGCCGAGATTTGCTTCTAAGGCACCAGCAAAAGCTTCACCAAACCACCACCCCATCCGCCCGCCCCCGCAACCGTCGAGAATCCGCCAGCGGTGTAACGCCCGCCCAGGCTCGACGCAAGAACAGCATAGCCGGCACCGGTGTCGCTGCGTCCGCCGCTGCCGCCGCCCCCGGCCAGGCCCCGACTCAGATGAGACCCCGAGCAAATACCATAAGCCATGTTGACGGAACCGCCATGCAGATGCTGGCAAACGCCAACGCCGCCTCCATGGCCCGCGGCATCCATCCCGGCCACAACAGGCACCCTTCTCTAGTAGGACTTCCCCTCCACAACTTTGACTTTGGCGGCATGTCCCTCGCTCTCACCCAGCGAGGCATGCAGCTCAGCCTCTCCAAGCTCGATACCGGCACCACCGCCGAGCTCGATCCCGCTCTACGGACCGCCCCCAACGTCGGCCCGTTCACCACCGAATTTGACTTTGAAAATCTTCTCTTCGGTCACGGTTCCACCATCAACCCCAACGCTCTCCACTACAACGACTCGCCCCAATCCATGCACATTGACCAGCAGTCGCCATTCACCTCCTCCCTAAACGACCTCTCCGCCAGCCAGCCCTTTGACGACGGCCTCGACTGGGTCGCTGGCTTTGAGCACCAGATGACCTTTCAGAGCAACGAAAATGTGATTGACGGGTCCAGCCCGTCGGCTATTAGCACAACAAGCCAGAGTGGGATAAGCGATGTCATGGTGGACGGCTCCAACCACCACCCGCTGCCCGCCGCCTCCTCCACCATGTGGCAGCCGTCCGTCATGGGGCCTCCGCAGATGACGAATCCTTTTGCGATGGATCTTAATGGGTCAGTTTTTCCGGATCTCCTCAATGGAGCACCAGTATCACCTCAGCCAGCTTCTCAAAAGATCAATGACCCCTACCTGTCCACGCCTCATTCGCAGAGTTCCATGCCTCGTCATTCTCATCCTCCATCAGTCGTGACGGCGCAAACCATAAACAGCGCCCCAGCTTTCCATATCGGCCTGGACCCTACGCACCCCATCGCTGCCGGGAACCACGGCGCCTCGCCCGTAACCACCATTACAGATGCCACCAGGACAGCCATTGTGAACATTCTCCAAAAATCCCAGCCCTTTGGTCGTAGACCTGTCCTCAAGACCGCCCCGCCCTCCAATAACCAGCCCACCGGCCAAAACCTGCCCAGCACCCAGGACCTGCGCCGCTATGTCCAGAGCTACCTCGACCACTTCCAGCCTCATCTTCCCTTTTTGCATGTACCCACCCTCAACTTGGACATGTCCAAGCCCGCTCTCGACGACGAGGAAGGCGCCCACGGCGGCAAGGGATGCCTCGTCCTCGCCACCGCCATGATTGGCGCCCTGTATGCAAGAGATTTTGAAGTGTCCAAGGAGCTCTTTGAGCTGTCCAAGCGAATGGTTTTTATATTTTTGCAGGACCGTCGACAGCAGGAAATGAGCCGCCAGCGCAACACCCCGTCGCTCAGCGGCTCCCAGCCCAGCGACGACGGCTCCGACACCCCCGTCTGGCTCGTTCAGACCATGCTCTTGAATGTGTCGTATGGCCACAATGTCCAAGATAAGATTGCCACCGACATCGCCTCCATGCACATTTCCTCCCTGGTGGGTCTCGCCCAGGGTGCCCAGCTCGCAAAGCCCACACCACTCCACGTCCCCGATATCCAAGATGTACAAATGGCCAATGACGGTGCCGGCAACTGGGATCTCAAGAGGGAGCAGCTCCAGGACCAGCAGTGGCTCGAGTGGAAACGCATGGAGGAGCGCAAACGCACCCTTTACAGCGTGTTCCTTGTATCGAGCCTCTTGGTGACGGCGTACAACCACGCGCCGGCGCTGACCAATTCCGAAATTTTAATTGACTTGCCCTGTGACGAGGAATTTTACGCTGCCGAGTCAAGTGCCGACTTTTTCGCCAAGGGTGGCATCCGTGGCGCCGCGCACAACACTCCACCCTTCCGCGAGGCACTGGCCACTCTTCTCCATTCGAACCAACAAGAGCAGACAGATGCCACCCTGACCAACATGGCGCCCGCCTTTGATTCGATCAATGCCAACCAGGGACAGCAGCAGCCTCCAGCGCCCGGTAATCTCGACACCAGTGCCTTTGGACTGCTGCTGCTCATTTACGCCCTGCACAATTACATTTGGGAGACGCGCCAGCGCCATCACAACAAAGTCTGGACCAATGAGGAGACGGAGCGAATGCATCGACACATTGAACCTGCTCTGCGAGCCTGGCAGATGGCGTGGGCCAGCAATCCCCGCCATTGTGTGGAGCGGCCAAACCCCTACGGCTTGGGCCCACTGTCTGCTGATTCCATCCCGCTGCTCGATCTCGCCTATGTTCGCTTGTTTGTGAATCTGTCTCGCGCCAAGGAGCGGTTCTGGGAGCGCGACTGGAATGGCATGGCGGATGAAATCGCACGCGGCAGCCAGGTGGCGGAGAATGCTGGCGAGGAGGACTCGAGCACAGAACCCAGCAGCAGGGCCGAGGCATCGGATGCCGACATGGGCAGCGCCATTGTGTCCGACTCGCCCGGGCCCCAGACGCAGTCGATTGACTTTGCCCGGTTTAACGGATCGAGCGACTACGCCAACTCGGCCGAGCGGGTGACGACGCGGCGCGAGAAGCACCTGCGCAAGGCCTCCTTCTTTGCCGCCGACTCTCTGTCCATGGCCGACCGGCTCGGCGTGTCGGTGGCCGACCTGTGGGGTGGCGAGCTGCCTCTCCAGGTGGCTCTGTGCGCGTTTGATTGTCTCCAGGTGTTGGTAGAATGGGTGGCCACGCTGCAAGACCGCGTCGGCCCGTACCTGGGCATTGTCGGCCACGACGACGTTGACTTTGCGCAGATGCCGGCCATTATGATGCTCGAGGAGGACGACGTGAAGCTGCTGGAAAAGGTCAAGGGCATTGTGGACACGATTGAGCGCAAGGCTAGGGAGAAGCTCGCGGCGGCTGGGCTGGACGCGGATTTCAAGCTCGAGGAGACGGGCGGCTACGTTCCGAAGCTGCTGCGCCTATTTAGCGTCCTGTTGAAGAATGCGGGCGTCTGGCAAGTGTACCAAATCATGTCGCAATGTCTAGAGTCGCAAGCTATTCACGCTCGCAACCGCGCGGAACGATCTACCATGACTGCCATGACTGATTAATATGGCTTTTGCACCGAAGCAGTCTTGCATGATTTATGCACTCTACGGCGTTTTATTTCATTTTCAATTTTTTTCTTCTCTTCTTCAGCTCTTCCTTCAGGACAATGATGTGGCCAACGAATTGTGTTGGAAAAATCGATACCCAGCGAAAAGGCCAGGCGAAAACTTGTAGAGGGTGAGGAGGAAATGAAAACGACCAAACGGTGGCAAAAATAAAATTATACATCCATCAAAATTGGTGAAGAGCATATACAAGTCAAAAGGGAGAGGCCTGTGTATGGAGCACAGAGCACGAAGGGCAATTGCTGTGATGGACATGGGGGATTAGTCCTGGAAGGATTGTTTTGAGTTGTGATGTTTAAATAATGCTTTAGCGTAGTTAGGGAAGGGAATCAAGGAGTATTGATATTCATCTGTGAGTCAGTCGACCATTGTCCTGGGTCTGTAGGCAGGCGATGTGAGCAATTATAAAAGTTGACCATTGCCATACCCACCAGCACATGATGCATGTCAATGACCAGGACTACTGTGCCTCAATCAATTGACTGAATTGACTGAATTGATTTGAATTGATTTATAATTTTTACCAGATAGGCCGGTTTTACTGCCTGCCCAAGAGTCGAGTCCGTGGATAGTGGAGCAAGCTGAACATGACCAGTCCGCCCATCCAGAGGCCTCACTCACGCACTTGACAACAACAAACATCCATGTGTCGCTGTCCTGCGTTCCATTTTCGGGCACGTCACACATTGCTTTGTATATGCGTTGACCAGCCACTTTGAGGTTCCTCCAGGGGTTGCCCAAGAGTACCTACCTACTATTGTCACTTGTACATTGTAAGCACAAGCTACGCGCCTAGATCGTCGCGGTTGGGGTGACTGAGAATTGTGTATATTTGCTTGGAGAGGATAGAGAATAACTAGGTACAAGGTGCCTTTAAGTTCCTATAGCGGTAGCTATGTGATCCCGCGCAACATACCCTCCCAGCTTCCAGTCAATTCAAAAAAAGCTAGATACCTGATTACCGCGATGTTGAAGAGCCAACAAAAACAAAAGTCCTCCACGAGTAATTGAACTCGAGTCGCGGGACCAAGGGCAAAGCTGGCCAAGGTTTCGCACTGTGGCTTGCCTCCATCACCTCATCATTTGCAGAATCAGCTTTCGCCTCAATAGGTCAATCAGTTCCCAGATTGGGCAGGCCGTTGGGGGTTGGGACTCTGCTCATTCCTTCTGCCTTTGTACGGCAGAGTGCCAAGAGAAGCAAACTTTGCCCACGCACACCTCCTAGTCTACAAAGATCCTGACCAGCACCTCTCCAAAGTATCTCTCCACGTCTTTCTGTACGGAGCATATTGCAAGAATATAAAGCCATCTTTAAACCCCCGCTTCTTTTTCCCATGTTCCCACCGTTATTCTATTCTACTATGAAACCTTTACGTGCTTGGCATTCCGAACATAAACATGGGTGGTGCAGAGGAGGCGAGCACTGCGAGCACTATTCTAAATCTTTTTATACCCCCTGCTAATTTAAAAATTAAGGCCTAAAAAACCTAATCGGATGGCATTATTACAGGGCTGAATGTGCACTGCCTCGGAGATTTTTGTGGCTCTCTCTCGTATTGCCACGTTCCTGGCGCCGCTATTTGTTAAAGACCCTGTCGTTAGTTTACCAAAACTAGGAGGGTGACGCTGCCTTTTACCGTAATGTCTGCGTATTTCTGTCATTTTATTATTCTTTGATACCTAGATAACCCGGATCGGACTAGAGGCTGATGATCAACATGCTATCCTCTCGCCGCACGCCAGTTTACTTGTCCAACACGGTCTCACCAAAACATCAAAAACTTGGAATGCAAACACCAATGATTCCTGTCGCCGCCATGGCCACGGCTGGCAGTAATACGCAGCTCCATGCCCGCGCTTCCAGTGCCATAAAAATAACAACCCTGACAACACCGTTTGTTCCCCCTACAAGCTGCCAGGATGCATTTCTTCCCACGACCACCATCACCACTACCCTCTTGAACGGTGACCCCTACCGTACTACTACCATATGGGAGCTTCAGGTCGCCAGCACGGCAGGCTGCCAACCGCCGGAGATGGAGGACGGGAGCTATGTGTGGACGACCCTTAGCCCTGCCGTGTGCCCCAGTGGATGGACGGCGTATAGTCTGAGTGCGTCGACTACCTACAAGATGAAGATGGCAGATGTCCAGTTTTATGCTTGGTGCTGCACGAGGTAAGTTCCCTTTAGGTAAATGTTTTTTTTTTTAAAAAAAAAAGACAGTCCGAGGTCACAAAGGAGGCATTCTGAGAAATCAACACGGTGACCGCTATACTTTCCGAAAAAAAAAAATAACACATTTATTTATAGTGGTTTCACGTTAACGCATATACATGCGTCCCCAGTCGCTACTGGCGGATACGTCTGCGGCCAACAAGTCTCTTCCCCCGTTGAGACCATCACCGCAGGACACACCATATTATCCGAGGCCGCACGCATCCATGAACCCTGGGCTATTGCATGGCGAGCCGAGGATACATCTTCTCTGAGTCCCGCGCCGCCTGCCCTCGCTCCAACCTGCTCTAATATGCAGCTGCCGTCTTGGGTGCCCGGATCTCCCGCACCCGCTCTGACGGAGCCGTGCATCGAGGCCCAAAAAAGAGAGAAGCAAGAGAGTGACGGCGGCATCAACCCTCTACTTGCATTTCTCGTAATCGGATTGCCCATCATTTTCGTATTTTCAACCATCTCCTGCTGCGTCTGCTGCGTCTGCTACCGACGCAGGAAGAAAGCCCGCAGCAAGGCGCGGGCTGAGGCCCAGCAGCAACCGCCTCCATATACCGTGCGTGAAGGGTTGGACTCTGTAAGAGACTCGGCCTGAAGGCCTCGTTGCGCCGCCTTGTTGGAATGGATCGTGACCCTGGTCGCGATATATACCAAGATTTTTATTGGATTAAATAAGTCTTTCAAACCCTCACAGGTTCTATACTATCCTACTAAAATAATAGCTAGTTCTATATAATTACTTGGTATAACTACCCCTTAATTTTTTTTTAATATCAGGGTCTTTACTTTATAGCTTAATTATAATACATATTCTTCTTCTAAAATATTATATCAAGTTATATAGTATTAAACCTTGTAAGTAAAATGGCGGTACTGTCTGTGATAAACGCCCATGTGTTACAAACTGCAACGGGCTGTGCCGTAGAGCCCTGGCTGTGCCTATCGCTCGAGTTGCAATACGACACCTTTAAATACGCAGCAGGATCAATCCAACTAGTCAGATTGATCTCGTATCATTTTGCTGTCGGACGGGACAAACCATGCTAGCTGCTATAGTGGTACCAGAGGTACATCCTGTGACAATAGTTTACTCTTGTAAGTCTTTTAATAACACTTAAAAGTGTACTATTTTGATAACTTGACCTTTTATAGATTATAACCTAATTGTGACTTGTGTTGATAAGCTATTGTTATTTTGTTATATATGCTGGACCATCCCACGCGATGGTGCGCGAGGCCGAATCAGAAAAGCGATGCGTGGACAGCGACACACAGACTACCACCCACAGTCTGCCTCGCTCTCAACCTGACAGACTTTGTTTAAAGCGACAATTCAACCCGCATCAATTGATCGCCTCACTTGCACGCACAAAACTATCACAACCACAAACACAAACCACCATCACAGTCACAAGCCACAAAATTCTGCATTAGCCAGTCATGTCCAAACTGCCCTTTGACCCTTCCGTCGCAGAGTGGAACGTGCCCAGCAAAGAATGGCTCAGCACGCACGACAAGCATTTCAACGGAATCGCCTCGGGCGTCGTCGTCTTTGACACCCCTTCTTCGTCCTCCCCGTCGTCAGCCTCCCCCCCACCGCGCATCCTCCTCATCCAGCGCGCCGCCGACGACAGCATGCCCAACCTGTGGGAGCTCCCCGGCGGCGCCGTCGACGACACCGACGCCAGCATCCTCGACGGCTGCGCGCGCGAGCTCAAGGAGGAGACGGGCCTGACGGCGACGCGCATCGTGCGGCTCGTCACCGAGGGCGCGGACGGGGAGGCGCTGACTAGCTTTACCAACTCGCGGGGCACGCGCATCTTTTGCAAGTTTGTGTTTGAGGTCGAGGTGGCGGCTGACGAGGAGGTGGTGCTGGATCCGGATGAGCATCAGGGCTGGGTGTGGGCGACGGAGGACGAGGTCGTCCGGGGCAAGGTGGGTGATGGCGATGGCGCGGAGGGGGTGAGGATTCCTCTTACGACGCCCCATGTGAGGAGGCTCATTCTGGAGGCGTTTCGGTTGAGGAAGCATGATCAGGAAGGGGAGACGTTGTAACGACTCGCGATAAGCAACTCGGGTGGCTTTTTGTTTGCTTTCTATATTCATTATCCCAGATTCTACATAGATGTCTCTTTATAGATGAATTCTATTCATTACTCTGTAGTACATGTCACTCTTACTTGCTTCATCACTCCCACAGGCGACTCCTCATCGCCGCAATCCGCTTCGTCGCCTCGTCAAACTGACCACGGCTAAGCCGCCCAGATTGCAGCCCGCTCACCAACGCCGCGCGAATCGTGCTCCCCTGCGTCACGTTCCTCTGGCTCGCCAGCAGCAGGTCCATCCCCGCACCAGCAGCCAGCTGCGCCGTCTCCGCCGCGCCGCCGAACCCGGCGATTGCCCCGGCCTCCATGGCGTCCGTGATGGTCACCCCCTTAAAGCCCAGCCGTCCACGCAGCTCATCCTGCACCCATTTGTTGCTCAGCCCGGCCGGCCTGGCGTCTAGCGCAGGATACACCGCCCACGACGTCATGACCAGCTCCACGCCTGCCGTGATCGCGTCCACATACGGCGCCTCATCCACGTTGCGGATCTCCGCGAGCTCCAGTTCCAGCGTGACTGGCCCCGTATCCGTGTTTTCGGCATGTGTGGCCGCTCCCAGCCCCGGGAAGTGCTTTGCCGTGGCCACCACGCCATTTGCCTGCTGCGCTTGAAGAAACGGCACCGCGGCGGCACTCACCATGCCGCTCGTGTTTCCAAACGATCTGCCGTAGAAATCGGTGAAGTCACCGGCTTGGCGGTACACGTCCAGCACGGGGGCCAGGTTCGCGCTGTTGTGAAACTTCTTGAGCGTCGCCGCGGCGCCAGCACCCCCCGCGCTGCCCGCCGCCGCCGGATCGGCTGCCGCGCCCATTTGCTTCGCGGACAGCTTGGGCTCGTCGGTCTTCATGCGCCGCACCTGCCCGCCCTCCTGGTCGGTGCAAATAAAAAACTTGGCATCGTATCCGGTCGCGCTTTTGAGGAGTGCGGGGGCCGGGGACGCGGCGTAGGCTTGGCGGAGGGTGTCCATGGCGGTGGCGGTGTGGGCGTCGACGTTTTCGCCAAAGAGGATCACGCCGCCGACGAGGCCGGCCCGGGTGAGCTGGAGGAGCTCGGGCGGCGGGGTGCTGCTGGAGGGGAAGGAGTAGATGACATGCTGGCCGGCGAGGATGTCGAGGTCGCTGGCGGCGTGGCACGGCTTGGCGTGGGTGAGGAGGAGGAGGGTGAGTGAGACGGCGGGCTTGAGTAGATGCATTTTATTAATTTTGTCTACACAGTATTCCCATTTGAAAGAAGGAAAGACAAGAAATGAAGGGGGAATGCCAATTTAGTATCTGGAATGCTCTCGGGAAAATATAGTTTACTTCGCTCCGTTCAATCAACATACAATAAACCCGGGGTAATTGGAAACGACTGTTCATCTCACTCTCCACCATATCGTTTTCAGCTCTGCTGATTTATGCGGGTGCAGTGACATCCAGGGCACCAAGGCGAGAATGTAACCTTGGTAGGATCGTTTTACAGACGTCGGCTTTGTGGCGTTACTTGCAGAACTATTTCCCCGAAACTGGCAATCCATCCACGCAAGTTTTCGATCAATTGACCTTGTGGTATCTAATTTCCTACTCTACATGTATCGGTCTTTATAAATTAGCTCAGCGAATAATGTCCTCATTTCGCAGACTATACAATGTACATGCAGCGTTCTAAGACATGCACCGGAATCCCGTCTGAGATGATCGTTTTGCTCGCTTTGGGATCGGCACATCTAGCTACCACCTTCCTAATTCTGCATCTCTCTGGCTATTGCGGACTTCGGTCGGCGCCGATGGTTTAGCGTTTATGAAAGCCACGGAAACTATTTGCGACACAACAACTGGGTATTGCCATCGTGCTTGCTTGAACGACCATCGTGGCTAAGATGACCATTTTCTTGGTCCTGACCTGGCTATCCGATGGTCGCTGCTTGCCATTCAAGGCAAACATACAATATACAGAACATATGTACGGAGTATAAAACAGCTATGCTAGATCTGCCGATACACCTGAATCTATGGAAACTGCACCGTCCGCCCCAACGCCGTGGCCACCCACGCCCCCAGCGTCTCCCTCGCCACGTTATTACTGCTCCAGTTCCTCGACGGATGCACCCGGTTCGCAAGATGCACAAACAGCGTCCCGCTCGCCCGATCAACCACCAGGCTCGTCCCCGTGAACCCCGTATGGCTCGCCGCCTGCAGATTCGCCATCGGCCCCGCCGTGTAATACTGATTGAGCTCAAACCCGACGCCATGGGCATTACCCGCCCCAAACCGCGCATTAAAATTCGTAAACACGAGATCAACAGCCTCCTGCGTCAGGATCCTCTGCCCATTGTACGTCCCGTTATTCAGAATCATCTGGCAAAACCTGGCCGTGTCCAGCGCCGTGGAAAACAGCCCCGCGTGGCCCGACACGCCGTCCAGCGCCCACGCATTCTCATCGTGCACCGTGCCGCGCACAGGCTGTGGCCGCTCCGGCTCCAAGCCGGGAACCACATCCTTTTGAAACTCTTGCGTTGCCATGCGGTGGTACTATTTGAATTCGCTGCCCTCCATGTTGCCGCGGTTGTAAAATGTATCCGCCATGCCCATGGCCGACGTAAACTCGTACACGACATCATCAAACTTCTGTCCCGTGACGGCTTCCACGATGAGCATGAGCGTCATGAAATTTAAATCAGAGTAGAGATAGGTCGTTCCGGGTGCATTCTTCAGCGGCGCCGCGAGAATGGCGTCCACACGCGACTCGTACGTGGGATACGCCGGCATCCACAGCCCAACCGCCGGATCCGCATCAAAGCCGCTCGTGTGCGTCAAAAGCTGCAGCATCGTCACGTTTCCTTTGCCTCCCACGCCAAACTTGGGCAGCCAAGTGACGACGGTGCCGTTGAGCGTCACAAGACCCCTGTCCAGACACCGCAGGACGGCCACCGTGGTAAACAGCTTCGTGAGGCTCGCCATGTCGTAGATGGTGTCCAGCGTCGCCTCCTCCTGCGCCGCAATGGGCAGGGTCGCGCCGTTGAAGCCGTCGACGGACGCCCAGAGATTGCGCTTGCCAAAGGCAAAGTGGCTGACGATGCGGCCGTGGCGGGCGACGAGCACCGTGCCGCCGGGCTCGACGGGCAGAACCTGGTTGTGCGTGGGGGCGCCCCAGTTACGCGCAGTGGTGAAGCGGGACATGTTGGCGACCATGTCGTGGAGGGGCTTGGAGAGCATGCCGACTGATTCTGGCGATCCCGGGCGCAAGACGTCGGGACAGGATGAATTGGCCATTGCCGCGGTGGCAAGCACCGCACAAAGAAGGCTTGATGTCAGTGGATGTTTCATGGTGCCTTCACTTCAGATGTTGGCAGCATTTCTCAGAAGAAAACTGAATTTCATTAGAGTCTATCATGGCATATTTGTAGCGTTGCCTGCTTGGCGGAGAATCGGAGTAATGACGATTGTTGCTTATAAGAGCTAACAGGGTTGAGGCGGGGTTTGTCCCCCGACGAAGCGAGCCACGCTTCAATGGTTACATGGGGCTGAGAGTGATGGATGGAGCGTGTTTTTAAATTCCCGTGGTTGAATTGACGGGAATATTTACCCCGGATTATGCTCCAGCCCGGCTGTGTCCGTCACGGCAAGCGGCATGAAGACGGTGGTGTTTTGGTTCATGGTGCCGCAATGCAAGGTTTACAGAAGCGCATTCTATATCTCTTACAATTAGGTTATTGAAATCATCTGTCAAACCGAGTCCAAACTTCAAGTACTCGACATCTTGAATATAAATGCATAAGAGGAGAGCAATACGATATTACACTGGCCAAGCCGAACGGTCTCCGCACACAAGTCATTCTCGGCGCTCGAGTGAATCAATCCTCTTCAGAGAGACTTTATCCGCCGGTGGTCCAAACAACTTGAACAAGAGCCAAAAGATGCCCGATCTGTTCAACACAAAGATGAGCCCATGGAACAGCACCAGCTCCCACAGGGCCTGTGGATGCACACATCGCGGCATGCCGGGTGCCAGCTTTTGCGATTTTATCACAATAGGCCGCATTTCGGCCTCATACTCTTCAAAAGCGGCTGAAAGGTCATGCTCATGTCGTAGAAGGGCGGTAGCAAGGCTGTATGCTCCGGAGAGAGCCAACGTAGTGCCCATGCCGGACATTGGTGAAGCGCAGTACCTGGATCATTACACGTCAGCGTTAAAAATAAGGGTACAAATCGGTAAGGGTACAGTATGCTGAGGGCTTCCGATTTAAAAACTTACCCGGCGTCACCGAGAAGAACAATTCTCCCTGTACTCCACCTGTCCATCTTGATCTGCACCAGGGCATCATAATAAAAGTCCTCGGCGCCATCCATCTCCCGCAGTATACGGTCCGTCTCCCACCCTGAGCCATCAAAGTACTCCCTCATGAGTGATTTCTTCTCGTCCATCCTCCCCAGTGTCTTCCCAAGTGCCCCAAGCCGTGGATCCGTGCCATTCATGACCGTCATAAAGACCGTGCACCGGTCGCCCGTGTCATCAGGTCGCAGCATAATGGCCCGGCCGCGCGTGGTATGAAACCATTTCCTCCATTTATCATCGTGCTCATGCGCAGGAATACTGAAAAACGCACCATACACGCCGAGGCCCTGCACGGCACTCTCCTCGACGCCCCAAGCCAGCGCACGCTTGTGACTCTGCGCACCATCCGCACCAACGACGACGTCGTAAACCTTGGTCTCGCCGCTCTTGGCAAACATAACATGAACACCAGCCTCGTCCTGCCTCATCTCAGAAATGTACTCCCCAAACATGTAGTGGATGCCATGGCCACCATTGGCTTGGCTCTCGTCGCTGATTTGCTCGCTCCGCTTCCAGAGGAGGTGCGCCAGACGACCGCGCAGAATCTCGATATCGCTCGTTGGCGTCTGTGTCTTTCCCGTCTTGTCCGCGACGTGCGAGGACCACACCCGGTGCTGCGCGTCGACGAGCCGCACGCCTTCCTCGCCCGTAACGGAGGCGCGCACGGCAGCCTCGAGGGAGAGCTTGCGGAGCATCTCGACACCGTAGCCGCGAATGTCGACATTTTGACCATGGGGGCGGAGCGCGGCAGCTCGTTCTAGGATGGTGATTTTCCATTTTTTGCGTTGGGTTGCGTTGGCGTCGAGGAGGAGGAAGCTTGCGAGGGCTGGGCCGGCAATGCCGCAGCCAACAATGAGGATTTCCATGATGGATGAATCTCAGATAATGTATGAGAGGCGCTAAATACTTTTGCCAAGATATTTTCATTTTTCTCGGACGCCTCTGGACCTGAGTCTTTTATATTTCGAGGTTGTTGAATTGTCCGAGGTTTTGTTCGGCCTCGGAGTTGATTCGTCAGGCTGCCAACAAGTCATGACGCATGTTTATCTCAAAGTATCAAGTCGAGGATTAATATCTTAGTCTCTATGATAAAATATTATTAGTTAAATGAAAGGCATCATAAAAGCATTCCTTGAACTAGAACCATCTCTAAGTCGGCACTCGCTCGCACATGGATTAACAAGACCACCTCTTTAGTCAAGGAGGAGGAAGAGCGTAATCTCAAAGCGGCAAGACTACTGCCTGAATATGGGCCTAGGAGAATTCCCTCAATTCGGGGCAAACGATCGGACTACAGTACGGTCGCATCATATTTCCCAGATCGCAAAAGCCGGATGCTGACAATTTCGGCAAATTCGGTAAAATTGGTACGAAAATAGCCTTCAAGGTTCCATGTGAACCCATTCAACTCAGCAGCGTTGGGCGACGCGGCAGTCATGCCGTGCGTCAGCCGGCTTAACGGCAAGCTCGGTAATCGGCAGCGTATCCAATAATGTAATCCAAATGTGGATGTGTAGTTTCATTCTTGGTAAAGGCAGGACTCATATGGCGAGACTGTATAAATTGGCTGCTCTGCCTGCTTTTTACCTTCTTTATGATGCATTATAGTATCGTGTCGAGCTCTTCTCTCTTATAGCTATGCAGCCCAAAACTTTCTCCCTCCTCTCGCTCTCCACAGCCGCGTTGGGCGCAAAGGCGCAATCCGGGTGTGGCGCGCCACTCCCGGCGGGACAGACGACAGGCCACATGTATCAGGTGACGATCCCGACAGATCAAGATGCCAATCGATTCGCGCTCATCTCTATCCCTCCAAACTACAACATCAACACCAAGGCTCAAGTCATCCTTTCGTTTCATGGTGGTGACCGCACAGCGCAGGACCAATCCCAACTAGACGGATTGACAAATGCCACCATCAACAATGACAAAATTGTCGTATACCCTCAGGCAGACGGCGTAAGTTGAGATAATAGAGGTGATCAACTTGAATAATTTAGATAATGAAGCTTATATGACTGGCAGAGTTACTGGGAGGGTTCACCCGGCGTCAGCTCTGACGACATTGGCTTCACCAATAAAATACTAGACCATCTCGAGCAAACGTACTGCATTGACACGAACCGCATCTTTGCCACGGGCAAGTCCGAGGGCGGCGGTCTCTGTGGTCTCCTGGCCTGCGACAATGCTCTCTCTCAGCGCATCGCCGCCTTCGCCCCCGTGTCTGGCGCCTTTTACATCGTCGGCACCGCATCATGCGACCCCAATACGGCGACGATTCCATGCAACGCCGGCCGGCCCAAGATTCCGTTCCTGGAATTCCACGGCGGCAACGACACGACTATTGCCTACAATGGGGAGAGAGAGCGGAAGGGAGCGTGTCTGCCCTCTATTCCGCACTATATTCGAGAGTGGGCGGAGAGAGACGGACTTGGCACCAAGAACACGACGTCGAGCATCTCACCAGATACGGTGCTGTATTCTTTCGGTGATGGTGCGGACAAGGGACTTGTGGAACAGGTATTTGATGCGTCCATTGGTCATGACTGGCCGAGCAAAACGGCAAACTCGGACAACCAACGTGAGGGACACGAACCAGCTACTTTCAATGCGACGCCCATGATCCTAGACTTTTTCGCCAGGTATAGCCTGTAAAGGATGTTCAAATAAGGGATGTTGTTGGTGAGGCATTGGCACTTTCGTACCTACAGATTGCAGGTAGAGTTTAGCGCCTTACACGAGAGAAAAAAAAGTGGCAGCCTGATGATATCACCAAGAAACTGACCTCTTTTGGCTATGTGATTCAAAACATCATTCAAGTTTACTGCCTCGGAAGACTGCAAAATGACTGTACTTTGAACCACTTAAGACAGTTCAATGAAGCAGTAACGTAGCGTAGGATAGACCATGTTTAAAGCACGAGGCTAGCTGAGCAGCGATAATTCCAGATTCTTCAGATCCTATTATATGCGATTGCGAGTACGAGGACTCTCCATTAAACTTTGCATCATTAATAGCTAATGACACCTCCTTGAATTGTCAAGGCAAGAATAATGCGACAAACCCATCCCATGTGCTTTTCACTGCCAATGTCAAAGGGTCCATATGGCCTCATGGTTAAGAATGGACGGGCCGCTGGATCGACGTCCTGGTGGCCAATGTAGTCCATGTAGTCTTTCCCGTACGAGGCTATGGTAATGTAAATGTGGCGTCCATTTTGCGAGATGAGTACACGTTGGCTGTTGGTGAGTCAGTAACAGGTAAGAAATGGGAGGATTAGGAAGATTAGGAAGATTAGGAAGATCAGGAAGATCAAGGAAATCAAGAAAATCAAGAAAATCAAGACAATCGGGGGAATCGGGAAAATCGGGAAAATCAGGAAAATCAGGAATGAGGAAAAAATTGACCATGGGAGAAGAAAAAACCTACTGTGTAGCCTTGGTGCGCTCCTGGTTGGGCAGCCATGGATGCTGCGCGATCCACGCTGCCATCTGGGCTGACTCTTGCATCTGTACTGGCATGGCCGCCCTCCCCTCACCACGCCCAAAGGGCTTCACCTCTACAATCATCTTGCCGTCCCCATGAAAACTGTCCCGAAAGACGCCATCAACGCGTGCTTGATAAACTGGCGCGCCGGGGGCTGCGGCTCCCGTTCCGGCGCCGGCACGTACCGTCATGGGAGAGCGGAATGGGCTCCAGAAACCCTTGATCCTAGCATTGAGGAGTGCAAGTGTGTCGAGAAGTAGCACCAGTGCGAAATTGACAATTTGTTCGTCCTCGACGGCGTGAAACACCTGTTGTTCCAGGTGTGCTGGAATGGGCGTCCCCTGCACGGAGAGCGGGCTGTAGATGAAGCTCCTGTCCGGGTTGGACTCCGGGTCCGAGTCCGAGACTGACAATGCCGACGCCGACGCCGACGATGCCGGGGCGGCGGCACGGTGGCCGGGACGGCTTGGTGTGCGCGGGCAACTCGCTACATCTAGTGGTGCCTTGTCGCAGGTAACTAGGTACCTCAGCCTGCACCCAATTAAAGGCGGGTGTCAAGGTCCCTAGCCTCTTGCCGCCAGCCAGGTAACCAAAACAAACAATTTGGAGCATCAACAAAGGCGCCCACCATAAACGTCACAACCCCCATCACCACCAGCTACCATCCACATCCGCCTCACTCCATCCAACAAACAAGAGCCAATTAATCGCACAATTCGTGTTTCGCCTCCTGACCACCGACGCAATACCCGATCCTTCCCTCGAATCAGCGATAGCCCTCCATCCATCCACCTATCCAGCAAACGTAGCAACCAGCGGCTTCAAATACCATAAACAAAGCCATGCCGCCCACCCGTTGGCATCCAGACAGAAAGGTCAAACTGCCGCAACCATCACCTACCATCATTCAAGACACAGACACAATGCCCAGCAGCGGACACGCCTCGCATACACCTGCAAATGCTGCAAAGACAAAGCGCCCGGTTACAGACGATTTCATCCAAAACACAATCGGGCCACTCCTACGACTTAAGGACCCTGTCGTCCCCTCAAGCTTACTACGCGACCTCGACATCACCGTTGTCCCCCTCGACTTCCGCACCGGTCGTTCCACCAACCCGAGCTTGCCTACACTGGTCCACCTGCATCCTCTTGAAGCTCTGCACGCCGAAATAGAGCGCATCAAGCCCTGGGAAACCTTTTACTTGCCCAACAAGGACTCGGGCTACTACGAATATAGACCCAGGGATACGGACCAGGAACTAGACTACTGCTGCGAAGCCAAACAACTTTCCCACATAGTATCCCGGCACCTTGCGGAAAACCAGAGCAACAAGTCTCAAGAAACCGTCCTTGACCAGGGCTCATGGATCTGCTGCCTGTTCGTTCACCCCCCTCAACTGCGGAATGAGCCAGTATCTAACATGCTACTTTCATGCCCATAGTAGCGAACAAGCCGTCGACTATCTCGGCACCCAAACCGACCCAAAATACAAATGGTGGCTCCATGATTTATATTACAACTATGACGGCCGACCCCCCCAGACCTACGACCAGGTCCACGCCAAAGACAAGCCTCACGGCATCTGCCAAATCATTGACTCGACCCCTTTCCACCCTCAGCGCATCCGCACTAGTGAGCTAAACACTATTGTGCTCCTTGCCGCCTCTCGCCATTGTCAGCCACAGTACAAGCACCTTGATTACTTTGGGGTAGGTGCCCAGTATTGACCATAGACTCCCCCAATCATGTCTGCCTCTACCTTGCTTCTCCTTTCTCACATTAGATTACCGTCATGTCCTTTTGGGATCGCGAGGTCCGCCTCGTCCAGGGCCTCGTCAACTTTAGAACACATGCCATTGAGCTTCGCCTATCGCCTAGTCAGAGCTTCGACGCCGGCATCCGCAGCAGCGATGAGCAGTATACAAAGTTTTTGACACTGCTGGCTTATTTTGGCGACGTGCAGGATTTATCAGGGTTGTAAAAATTTAATTTGCCCTACCTAGTAGGCACTGACCACGATTGAACGTTAGCGTCTTGTTTGGTGCTGTTTCTATTCAAGATTTTTTGCATCTTGGCTAGCGCATGGAAAGCGGGTGCATATTCTCCTCAAATTGACGAATTTGGGTCACAGTCATGTACATCCACTGTACTATGGTCCTAGCATTGTACGATTCCTCAACACTCCCACCGTTGCCATTGCGCTGGCTCCGGGTGTAACTGAATTTGCAGAGAATTATCTGAGAATTCCATGACAAGCCCTTTTCACCTGGTATCCGAACTTCTAGATACCAATCCAGCGCAAGCATAGTCATCACACAGGTAATCACACAAGTTGCATTGTCAGAGGAAATGCCGGTTTACAGCCATCTGTCCCAAAAGTTCCATATCAGCAGGATGTATACTTTTATAGAAAATGCGCGTAAATCTACTGTAGAATCTATCTCGCCAACTTTCTTTTCACTCATGCACACATACTTCCTTCCAGCTGGCTGCAATTAGTAGCATTTGTAGGTTTGCCATAGGCTGCCCGTGCAAAGCTGCTGTTCCTGAGAGTGGCAGTGGGAGTTGAACGAGCCATCTCCGTTGAATAGCTGGATATCGCTCGTGCCACAGTATGCGAGGTAATAGGTGTGGCCGTTGTCAAGCGTAAAATGTTTTCCACATGGGTTTGGCACGGGGTTTGGGTCCTGCGCATAGCTGATGGTCGCAAACGCATCTGGCCATGCTTGGCACATGTTGTTTACGATGCCGTCAATCCATGCAACTAGATTTTGTTAGCTGAAACGGTACATATCTTTTCATTTTGGCAGTCATTTTTATAGCAGAGAAGCGTAATTGGCAAACAAGCTACATCAAAGGTCGCGGTCTTACCAGAAGCAGTGTAGCTTTTAAATCCAGTTGAGCTTTTCTGTGTGCCGAGTACAACAGTGGCCAGACCACCTTGAGCAAGGCAGGTAGCAGCCAAAGCTGCGAGAGTTTGACAGCGCATATTGTAGTAATTGAAAAGAAGGAGGGGAAACAAAAAGTCCAGTTATTCAAAGGCAGTCAATCTAGAAAGCTGCCAGTCGAGGTATCCTTTATAGAATTCTTTATATAAATCCTTTCCAGAGGTAATACAGAATTTCGGCATATGCCGTCATCAACGACCCAAGTCTTGGCTGTCAGCTGAGCAGTCGGAAGTTGTCGGTGTGGTTGCCGACTATCCGAAAGACTAGACACCTCCAGTTGCAGATAGATTCTTGCTTGCGTGTGCTGTATGGGGCTGCTATACTGGAGCAAAATCAAGGCCCATATTTTGCCGCGGTTTGTTTATCCATTATTGGCTTGTGGTGTAATATATGTACTGAAATCGGGCAGTCGTATCCAACCTCCACTATAGGGCACTTCTACGTTCCTGGCTGGAATCAGGATAGTAGTCGTTTCAAACAAATTGATGAGAAGGAATAATCTTTGCGCCTAACCCTTACGAATACCTTGATGGTATGATGCTCACTCGCTGCCAGCGTGTCACGACTCGTGTCGCGTCACGCACTAGAAGAGGGCCGATAAAGGACGACATGGCGGCCTAGTGCGTACTGGAGAGGACTTAATCCTCTCTAGTGATCAATAGGGTTATTATACACTGTATGTAGCGATAGTACAGCGGTCTTCTTGCCATCTATCCCATTACCTTCTTCGTACTGGCCATAGCGTTCCTAGCAGTGCTCTTCTATCTAAATCCCTGCCCAAAGCAAAGAGCTAAATGCCATTCCGTAATGCATTTAGGATTTGTCTGTGTTGATACGAGCACAAGCAGTTACTCGGCATAGTACTGAGACAGGCGTCTCCCAGTAGATATGCTTATTGTAACTTGATGGCTTCAAAATCTAGTTATCGATGGGGGAGGAATTTCTCCTCTATATATAGAAATTCAGAAGCAGGGAAAAGCAAACAATAAACCGGAAAGTCTCTCCTCTCTTCCGCTGCCTTGATGACTTTGTATCCACGGCAGTCTGTTGTTGGTTACGGCCTCGACCGACGGAAGCCGTCTGCGGCAGGGGTCCTGCCTCGCTGGATACGCTGTTTGACCTGAGTCAACAGTCGCAACAGTCTGTACGCTACCCAGTAGTCGTACAAAGTGGAGAGCTCATAAGCCATATTTATCAACAATATATGCCCCATAGCTTACTGTCGTTCTATATACTAGCCGTAAGACGGTAGGAGAGAGAAATGCCGCCATGTTCTTGCATTGGGAGCTCAGCGAACAGGTCTCCGATGTAGTTTGCACTGCAAAATAGTGCATCGCCAACAATGCGCAGGGTCTGGATGCTACCCAAGTCACCATAGCCATCAACGCCCTTTTGATTTATTGCCCGAAATCCATAGTATCCTAGCTGACTCGCGGAATTTTTGTGCAAGACGAAAGGGGCTTGATTTAAGCGGCGGTCGGCAACTCCATAAAGGCTTGCACTATCTAATTCAAGCCTAGTGCACTTGAGACTCGTTGAAACTACCATTTGCAGTCTAATATCGATCTGACGGGGCGGGAACTGTTTATGGTGTTGGGCCAATACTAGTTAGTTGGATTGATTCTGCCGCTCCTACTGCTCCATTTGGCTATAGCTGTCGGCCATCAGGTCAATTTTTAATAGGGAAAGAACTTAATGCTCCCAAAGAATCATATACGTTATTATTGTACGCTCTCCCTCGACAATTCTTAATTTTGTAATTGTATGCGTTGACTGTAAAGTTACTCGGATACCTTGTGGACTTTGATTGTTCTCAGCTTGAAGTCGTTTCGAAGCACCCTAATGTGGCCTTTCTGCCCTAAGGTATTACTAATATTTGATACCGCTAATGATACATAATGCTGTACCGACCCTAGAAAGGTCAGACACTTGTTTTAAGCCCTCCAAGTCGCAGAAATTGTAGCGCGATTCTCGCAATCAGTTGTGATGTAGTTGCCGATTACCCGAAACGCTCCGCATTTCTTTGCAGAATCTTACAGAGCTGGATTGTATGCCAACTAAAAGTTCGGAGCGCGGGCAGTTGTACTCCTGGTAGGCAACCTATGTAGTTTGTGTCAGGACGCTGCAAGCGAGTGGTCCTCGGCGCTTGAATTATAAGAACTGCATAAGCTTCTGTGATGCTATTATTATTATTATGGAGCCGTACACACTCCGTATTATGCGTATATTCAAAGTTGGTGTCGGTATTACTTATCTAACTGCCTTAAATGTTCCCGTGCCTGAGGGCCCCTCTTCCCAGTGGTAATGTAAATATCCATTTCATTGGGAATATACTTTGGTGCGTTCCTCCGTTCGCGTACTGTCACCAGGGCTGCCAAACAATGAGTGTTAGTTTTTACACTGGAGAGAAGACGGCAGTGTACCTCGCCGATGCTGGCAGCGAATGGCAAACAGCTTGGAATGCTGTCCACTTCGACTCGAAATCTGCCACAGCCTCGGGGAATGTCCTTTGAACAGTGTGATGGACGTTCTCAGCCGCCTCGACGGCTGCTCTGTTTGGCGAGGCGATTTGGTAGTCTGTTCCCGTCATGATCCTGATCCGAGGTACTCCTTAGCGGCTGGACGATGGTAAGCCGATTATGCGAAAGAAAAATGCTGTAGAGATGAAGGCGATATAATACGGATGAGAGCAAGTCGTTGATGGAGGTGTGTAAAGCTGTCAGGGCACCGATGAAGCTATCGCCGGAGCCTGACGGGATAGGGCACGTGACGAAGTACTAGGTATATAGATCCGAGCTGGCTTCGACCTCGATGGGAGAAGCCAGCGATAATTCCTATAGCTACATAGGACCTACCTGCACATATTGTGAATAGAAGCACTCTCATCTATTGTTCCCTCACAAAAGCCCAAGTTTTGCGCAAAGCGGAGCCCCGCCAGCTGGCGCCGATTCACTATATACGTAAATTATTGCACCCTCATCCTAAATAGTCCCTTGGTTCCCTCCTCTCGTCGATCTCCTCTAAATTTATATCGAAGTTATGTCCCTACGCACCAGCTGATAGTTTTACCATGTTCAACTATAAACGCCTGTCAGTAATCGCATTCTGCACCCAGGTATGTGGATACTATAGCTCAATAGAGGCTTGCGTTGAGTATGGCAGACAGTTGTGGACAGGCTCCTTTGCGAGGTTATGCTCCTACTGGCTCCGGGAACTGTTTTCAGTATTTAGGCTTTGATTGAGTTTTACTTCCGGAGAGCACTGCTTTGAAGGGGTCTCATTTGACATCTTTTCGGGCCTGCATTGTCAAGACTATCAGAGGAGTTGGTGACTTACAAGGCGTGTGAGATGTGGCCCTTGCGCAAATCTCAAAACGGCGCAATCTATAAAGTGCTTTCTAATTGCTAATGCAAAGCTTTTTGTGGCTGCATCGGTTCCATAAAGCCCTTTAGCAGCATTGGAGAACTTAACCATGGTGACTTTGGGAGGGTCCTAGCAATCAATGCAAGGCCCCTTTGAACCATGCCCCGCAAGCGATCAGCGTCAGATTCTAACAGTAACAACGAGCAAGACACTATGTAGAGTCATCTTCTGGCAGTAATACTGGATAAAAATGGAGATACTAATCGATAGCATACCGGTAAAGCCGAAGATAGGCTTTCCACGTTGAGCCCTGAAATACGTCTCACCGATTTTGAAGACCAGCTAACCAATTCGGCTCTTTTAGGCAATTGCCCCGTTTCTACCTATCGATGAGATGTACGGAGTATCCAGCCCGCTTCCACATATTCTCGCTACCGTTGGACCAATATACAAAAACAGACAAATAGAGGGGCGATCTGAAACGTACATTTGGCAGAACATATCACTATTAAGTTCTGACATAAGCCTACGAGTCAAGGCAATCTTTTCATCTTAAAACACTGCCCCTTAACGTCATTATTCAGTTCTTTATCATGAATGTCCCCCCTAAAACGCTGTAACCATTTCTATTGTTTCATTCGTTGCTTGAATCAGCCCCACGTAACATGCACACGACACCAGCGCGCGTGCAAAATCACAATGACAGAATCTCAATTGACCCTGTTTGACTGTCCAACCCGTTTCCACACCGGGACGTGCTGGTCTCCTAATGTTTGGAAAAGTACGTAGCCAATTACGGCTAAGCATGGCGGACCCTGGCAACTAGAATTGACCCATACCATAGCACGCCTCCTGCTTAACTACAAGAAGGTCGATTATAAAACAGAGTGGCTTGCTGGGCCTGATATTGAGCCGCAGCTAATTTCCTTGTTAGTTTATTCAGGCAGCATTCCATTGGGTAATCTAGCCCCTAACTCTGACACAGTAGAATCCGTCCCCATGCTTCAACGCTCGAAATGGCGCCATACACTCTTCCCGTAGTGCGCTTCCCAGATGACACATATGCCATGGGGTCGCTACTCATTGCGCGGAAGATTGAAGCACTATACCCTGAGTCAAGGGTCGTCTTGGACTCTGCACAAGAGGCGGAGATACAGCGAGCACTAAACAAAATCATACTACGACTTGCCCCGGTATTAGCACCAAGGATGCCGAGAGAGACTCTTGGTAGCGTAACGGCAAAGTACTATATAGAAGCGAGAGAGAAGAATTTTGGAATGTCGCTGGTGGAGTATGAAGACCGTTTTGGGGGCGACGCCGCGTGGAAAAAGGCAGACCCCTTCTTGCGGCAGCTCGCCACCCTACTCAAGGCTGACAACAGTGGGCCATTTTGCCTAGGCGCTATGCCGTCTTACTCTGACTTTCTGATTGTTGCGTTTTTGGAATGGTGTGTTTGTGTTCGAGGACCTGTCTTTGATCGTCTCGTCGACATTGACCCTGCGTTCTCGGCAGTATATATGGCCTGCAAGCCCTGGTTGGCGAGAAACGACCATTGAATTGAGATTGGCGTGATTATGTGGATGTTCATTAATCCATAATTTCTTGTGAAAGATTCAATATCGTTTCCAGTGCCTCCTACCCTGCTTAATGAAGCAGGGGAATGCTGGCTTCTAATAAGCTATTTCTTCTTTTACATAGTGTAATATAGTAGATAAAAGAGGTTAGAGATAAGGCAGCCTACTTTCAATTGATTTAAGCGCTGTGCAAATGAGCAAAACCGATCGTAGTATGCCAGTCGAGAACTGTGAGTCGCTTGTGGTTCTTGAGTTAATGGTTGCGACGGTCAATTACTTTCTTTACCGCAAAGATAGCTCGACTTTCATCTTTTAGCAGGCAAGATTCCGTCCAACGGTAATATTTATAGTCATCTTAAATCCTGCTCAATAAATACAGAGAGGAGGGCAGCATTCGACGTAAGTCGTTTTCTAGAGTCGCGGATCGGTTCACATTTAAGTCTCTCCCAGACTCTCTTCGCTGTGGCTGTGACGTTTTGACCGGCAGGCTCTAGCTCGTGTGCTTGCAAAGAATTTCTCTAAATCGACGACGGCACTTTAGCAGCCGTTAGAAATCTCGTCTTAGTGCACACACTGTTTTTCGTCGCTCTGATACGTGTATAAGAAAAGACTCGGTGTTTTCTAGAACTATAAAAAAGATCCAAAGTCTAGGAGTCGAGTATTTAGAAATTTATCATCTACACTACCACGATAAAAAAAATATTCATTGCAGATAGAGCTAAACTGGCTTGGAGCGCCGATGAAGTCTTGCAGTATTCGGTTCGCATCCACGGCAAAGGTTATAAAGTCGGTGAGGCGGAACTCCAAACTCATATTTACACGATTCTTGTTTTCCCCTTTAAATATTCAGAAGGATGATTAACCGCGTGGTAGATGTCTTGCAGAAAAATACTGTTTGGACAGAGCGAAGTGAAATGTCGGCAGCCACTTAGCGAGAAGGCAGCTTGTGATGATTTGGATGTTCGTCCGTCATATTCGTTGGCATGTACTCTTTTCCTTTTCCACAGCGTCCTCGTTGCTGATGTACCTACACAAGGTTTCAGAACGTGGCGGGGTTGAAGGTCAACCGTGCCAGCTTGGTTGGGCTGAAAGGCACCATGCAAGCCTTCATGCAAGGCTCTCAGCAGGGCTCCCAGCAGGCCCTTCCCACTATGAAGCGGGCGTGTACCTGACCTAATCGACTCACAAGTCCTAGATAGAAAGATATGCAGTGGAAGTGAAAGTGATCAGTGGAGCAGTGCGTCTGCTGAGTCTCGCCGTTAATTGGCGTCGTATGCCTTTTAACTTCGCGACCTCGCATTGGGACTGCGATAAAGGCTCGTGATGCTTAAATGACGGAGGAGTTGAGCAGAAAGGATTGATTGCGAAGGAAAGACAGTGGATAGTTTCATTCTATAGTCACGGTATAAATTTTATGTCTGTGCACTACATATGTTGTCCGTCGCACAAAGAAACAATAGATTGAGTTTAAGAGGTCCCATCTCTCTGCACTCGTCTTATAGCAAAATGCATTCTTCGGTTGTCTTTCAAAGTCACTCTCGGTGCACGCTCAGGCAAGAAAATGGTAACAAGCAACCAGTTTAGCTCAAGTGTTAGACTTGGAGGGCTAAGAAAGCATAATACGCGTCAATAAATTACAGTTTTGAGTATTAGTTGGTGAAGAAAGGTTAGTTTGGTCTCGTTTAAGCTGGTATGTGTCCGCTCGTGCCACGCTACACAACCTCGAGCCTGGCCAGGAAGATGCGAAATCGAAAGTGAAGTTGCCATCAACTTATACGTGTCGGCAATGATCCCAGGATTGTCTCGCTCAAGGCAGACACGTATAAGTGCTCAGCCACCAAAAGCGTGCAGGACACCAGCTATCACTTGTTCACACAGCCGGCTGCATAGTGGCGGAGTTTCGGGGGACGGAGGTTTTCCTGCCAACCAGCAATCATCTCCAGCCACTGCTTCTTATTCTCACGACAAATTCCAAAAGCTTCAGCCTCAATGTTTGAAGTCTGATAAAACACCCATCGCTGGTCAAGTCTCCCCGCCTGTCGTTTCAAAGAAAACCTCGCCACCTACAAGCAAAGATTTTTTTCGCCTGCCATGAGCCAGCAACATCTCGCTCCACTCATTACGACAAAAGTTGGGGACACTTCTGAACCAGAAACCAATGGAGATACTCCTGAAACTACCTGCTTAAAATGCAGCCCTGTTGAGCTCTGGCTCTGGGACCAAAGTAACTATCGCAACCAATGTCAGCCAGGAGATGAAGTCGTTGACACGTTTCAAGCCGGCACCACGGTACAACCAGTGCACGAACGCATAACTTCACTTCGATTCGACAAACATTCTTATGATTTAGCTCTCATGTAAGCCTGTATTTGTCCAATTTAGCATGGGTTAAAACAAAACTGACGCATACCGAGGGGAAAAGCTTTGCAAAGGCGAATGAGATTCGTCGGTGTCAAACGTGTCGGCGGGCTCTTTCTGCGTTGTATTCGATACCGGATGTCTGGTGGTCGGAACATTGTAGAAAGGGCAATGGCTACTTCAGCTCTCAGGATATTGCTGATGGAAATGGCAATGTGGTTGGAATGGGTACGGTTTTAAGCGGTCTTCCTTGGCCCATTTGCGGTTTTGAGTTGATCAATGACAATTGCTAACTTTTTCTTTTTCCTCAGTGAGCTGGTCGCGGTTCCTGTCCAAGCATGTTGAGGGAAACTATATGTATGAGTGGCTCAAGTTGAATGTGTTTACGCACTGGCTTGCCGGATCAGCAACGACGAGCCCTTCCAACCGCCAGGCTATTCTGGTATTTGATGCCAACCGCGTCGTCAAAAAGAGGCTCACCTCCGAAATAATTTTTGGCAAACTAAAAATAGAGGAGCTTGTAGATCCGTTCTGGGTCTACAATCACCTGCTGAACGAGGTCCTCAACTTGCAGGAGATGGCAACCTGGAAGGCGCGCGACCTAGTACGAATTATCGAAATGTCAACTGAACGATTTCCAATGCAGTTCAATCAGTATCGTCTACATGACCTTTCTCGCCACGTGCTCCATGTTGCTGAGACGGCTGCCGTTACCAAGGACACGTTTCAACGTATCATGGCCCAGCACAGCACCTTTATGGACGCCGTCACTACCGGCAGCGACATTCAATGCGGCGTAACGAGAGCCATTCACGACCGTCTCCTCTTCTATGAGCAATCGGCCTCTAGCATGCACTATCGCGCTGCCTCCGTCAAGGAGAGGCTGGGAAACGAGATTCAACTCGCGTTCAACTCGGTCACACAGCGGGACGCCGCGGAGACAATTGCGATGGGCGGCGTGATGCGGACAATTGCGCTGGTAACGTTGATATTCTTACCGGCTACGTTCATTTCGGCGCTCTTTAGCATGTCTTTCTTCAATTACAGTCCCGATAGACAAACGTGGAGTGTTTCGAATATGTTTTGGGTGTATTGGATCTTTGCGCTGCCAGTGACGGGGCTGACGGTGTGGTTTCAGTGGGACGCCTTGAGAGCGTCGGTAAGAGCTGGGGAAAAGACGAGATACGGGTATCATTGTTACTGGTAAAGATTGAAAGATTATAGTTGTGTAGAGCGATCTTGACAACGGCGTAGTGGGCAAACCATTGGCTCGCCGACCTGGAATTGCGGCCTTTGCCTACACCTTTGGTGCAAAGGTAACCACCTCCAGATATATTGGAAGAAATTTAATCCACCAGGTCATACGCAACAAAAAATTCCAAGTGCCATGTGGTATACGGCTCTGGCATTTCTGCATCCAGCTGCCCCGGGCCTGCGCTAGATGCACGGCTGGCTCGACTTTGAACAGATTTTCGGCGATGATTCAGAGTCCACCGGAACTCAATCTGACTACAGAGTTAATTTGGTCCTGTATTGAATTGAGGCTAGCACTGTAATCGGCAGCCCGTATCCCATTCTTGCATTCACTGTCACAGCCATATACAGCGCCGAGCAGGGCTGTCCTTAAAAAGGCAACCTCATAACGTGGAACTATAATAAGAAAAGGCCAACCGCTCAGACCGACAAGATTTGGTACATCGGGGCCGAGCTACCACAATTGCATTCGACTCGGACGAACAAAGGCTATGCATTTTAAAAGCGACCAAGGATATCCTTTGAGTAAATTTTAAACCTGTTTCTTGGTGCAATTATAATGGAATTGAACAGTCAAGCTTGAAAGCAAGTCGTGCATCAATAACTCCTTGTAAAGCTGGGGCTACCCTATACCGTTGTGCACACAGAGCGGCGGGCAGGGCACAAGTCATCTTGCCGCGCGCCGATTATTTCTCACCTCCTTTTGGCAAGAAATTACAAACCACGCGTTTTCATTTGGCTCCGTTTCATTTTCTCTTTCGAAACATCTTTTATGTTTATTTTTTTTTTAACGTGGGCTTGTTGCTTTGTACTGTCATGTGCATCACGCCTCTCTGGGTGCGTCATGTGTACCAAGTCGTCCATACTATAAATTGACGACCAGCCATCTTGCTCTTTAAAAGGCCGCCTGAGCACATTTACAAGCGTTTGACTGTTTCTTTCGACATTACCTTTTCAACATTTGAACCGTCCCTATGATAGAGGTGGTGAGAGCCAGTTGACAAGGGTCACACTGTAGGTTGTTGTCCGCCACTTTTCACTGTTTTGTTACTGTTGAATAATCAGCCACATTTTGACTGGTTATTAGTGGGCGCGGGGCGTTTCGTAGCCAAGCATGAAACTTTAATCTGGGTGGCAGTCTATGACCTCATGTGGTGTCGATCCTTGGGGCTTTTGCGGGCTTTGTGGCTGTTGCGGCCGTGTCGCTGCCACGGGCACACGACAGGGCCCAAGTGACGCGCGCTCACTTTATAAATGTGAAGGAAGTCTTGAATGATTTTTTCTCCCCTTCTCCGAGTGTTTTATTTCATGATTCAATTCGGCGGACGGTTTAATCGTGGTATGTGTCTTGATTTAGCGGGACTAAGGTGTCGGGGAGTTCGGGACAGACTCGGAGTAGGAACATGCGGCATTATCAAAGAAATGGCAAATCCGAATTCTACTCAATACACGAGTCGCGACAAGGGTTGTACTCAGAGCAAGGCGCTGTGACGTGAGCAAAATTGTGGCTTGATAATTTTTTCTTCAAATATACATGGGGCGGACATAATGTTGACTGGTAGGCAGGGGTTGTAAGTGGGACTAGCGGTCACTCTGATGTAGGAGAATCTGCGTTGTATTTTTTTTTCGCTTCTAGAACAGCTTGGCGTTTTAATGGCCATGGGACGAGGATGAGTGGTATATTGGATGTGACATGCAGGCATGGGATATGGCTGGCACCTGTGATGCGTGTGCATTGTGGCTGAGCACAAGGACAAGCCATGAACGGAGTTTTGGATTGGAGATGATCAAGCTGGTTTGGATGGCTTCAGCAATACGCGTGTAAATGATTTTGCATCATTGATTGCACCGACCCGGGTAAGCAATGGGACTGTGTTGGGAAAAGCTTCAGAAGGGTCGTCTCGGGATGAGCGGAGACGGGTCGGTAGGAGAGAGTTTGGTGACCGGCGCCGATTCGGAGAGCGGGGACAGCGGAATCTGCCGTGAGAATAAAATCAAATGATTTTACATTGTGCGTCGTGGAACCAAACTAGACGTGAAGAATGGATAGTGGTGAGGGACGTGTCGGAAGCGGGGGAGCGGAAGGCTTGATTGAGAGTGAGCATGTGTGCAAATGCGGGAATGGAGCGGTTTGCCGTTTTAAAAACCGTAGAAAGTGTAAATGCGCGATGTGCGTATGTACAAGTAGTAATATTGTTGATGAGCGTATCAGTATTCAGTATTTCCGGTTGCTATTCTTAGCTGCCAGACAGCGCCAGACAGCAACTGGCGCGACAGGGTATAGCGACAGGGTACAAGGCCAGCTAGCGAGAAACCAGGCCAAGAGATTCCGTCATCATGTGTCAGAGGCCAGAGACAGAGGGCAATCTGGAGCCGGCCCATGTTCTCCAGCGGCCAAGTAAAGCGGCATACGCAGATGTGAGCTCATGTCTGGATGTCTCGAGACCACCCTGCCGAGTTTGGGATGGAGCGGAAGCAATGGGCCGTTTGAACCGAGTAGTTTGGAATCGGATTGCGAATTATTTTCTTGGGTTTCTTTTCATGTCGAATTGGGTTTGGGGTGTGTGAAATGGATGCATTACGAATATCCCAGTCATTGTGCAGAAATGATCTTGGCAGGGACATTTATCGTTTATTACCAAGTACAGTGGCAGACGAGGCTGTACGCAGCACAGTATGAGAATGATGGCTGATGCTGTCGATGCCTGAGGAGCCAAATGCCCTTTACTGGCAGCATGCATTACAAAGCCAGAGGACACAGCAGATGCAGCCGCTGAAGGACCTCGCTGTGGCTTTGCTTTCAAGCTCTTTAGTGGTTGAGTGGTGAGTGGCTGCAGGGCTCTAGTGGATGGCCAGTGACTCTTCAGTGGGTTTCAGTGGTTCCAGTGGGTTTTAGTGGGTCGAGCCTGGAACCGGCCGTCGGCTTGAGATGGGCGGAGCAAGCAGCGCTACTTGATTGACTGGAACCAGTATTACTACGTAGTGGCCTCTGTCCATCTGCCTCCCCTGGTTACCGAGTTGCGGAATCATCGGATGCTGCTAAAAAATTAAGAAAAAGAAGCAAAAAAGCATAAAAATTCTGCGACATTTCGACAAGCGGAAACGGCCATCTTTTCGCTGCTAGTAACCCGCGGGATGAGCATGATAAATCTCCGGCTCGACCCCGACCCTGCCCCGAGATAGACACCTACAGTCTGTAGATGCGACTGCCTTTCTACCAAGCTTCAACTAATAAATACCAGGCTGCCGTCTGCATTAGCCTCTTCTCGGATCGCTGATTTGGCTCCGCTGCAGTTACCTCACTAAAAGTAACGTAGGCCACCCACCTGA